>CAAKHC010006795.1:0-20383 GCA_901007825.1 Macroramphosus scolopax
AGTACACATCCCCCACCAAGCAGTACACATCCCCCACCAAGCAGTACTGCCCATCCGGGGATGTGTACTGCTGGACCGACTGGGTACCAGGTTTGTATGTGGAGCCCATGCTGATAGCTAGAAGCTAGTGCTAGCGGTTAGCGTTAGCTGTGTGTCAAAACACTGATACTTGGTTAGTTTGGCAAAACACTGCTTTGGTAGTTTGTGTGGAATTACAAAATAAAACACAACATCTCCGTTGGACCTGGATTAGCTGGTAAACGACTGTCCAGATCAGAGACGTATTACACTGTTTGATTCTAGCAGCTAGCAGCTGTAACCTGTGGTGTGGTGTAGCTACCTAAATCTATGCAGGGACGTTGTCTTCAAACATGAATTCCAGCCCTGCTGCTCTTCTGTCCTCTGCTGCCGGGACAAGATGGAGTGATTTGTGCTCATTGTTAGAGCCAACAACAGAACACTTTCCATAGCTTCCACATGGTGACTCCTAACAGGGGCTTCTGAACCGATAAGACAATGGAGGATATTGGAGAAGTGACTGCTGCACCTGGTGGGTGGAGACATGGTTACTGTCTCTGATGGAGGGTGGGAATATGTAAATGTTTGGGCCCAACGCGTCACTGAACCCTGCTGATGTTGAACAGCTGACCAGGAGACTGAAGGCAGGATACATTCAGGAACCAGATCTCACTCAACATTACAGGGATAGTTTGTTTAAAAGGTTTGTATGTGTGGAGGCAGCAGAGACACAAGATAACACCCCAAATCAGAGCAGAAGGGATGGTTTCAGAATATGGGCCCTTTAAGACTTTTCCACTGTTCCACAATTTGGGTTTTTCCACTTGCACTTTTGAACATGCAAAGTCAAACCTTTGCATTTCCATTTTCAGTTTAAGGATGACAGACCCAAGAGTGTGTAGCAACAGTGGACTCGTGTCTGTGGGAGAGACCAGAGATGTTTTTGAACGTATCTGTGTTTTCAGCTTCCAGTACTTTTTTGGCTTTAACTGAATCTCCATGGTTTGAATTTTGTTCTTGATCTGCATCTCTGTTTTCAGATATCTGCATTATTTAATGGTTTCATGTTCGCTTACAGCTGCCACAAAGTCGTGTAAAGTGACAGATGAAAACACAACATCTCCGAAATCATTACTACCCAGGCATGAGGTCCCAACGGAACGCTGTGGAACAGTGGGAAACAGAGATAAATAAGATAAAGAAAAGAAAGAGATTTTAAACTTTGAAATATATCATCTGAATCTGAAAACATGAAATCTGTAACCGAAAAATACAAGACCTCAAATATCTAAATATATATGAAAGTCAAAAATGAAAATGAATGATTTATTCAAAGGAGTTCCAGAATTAATCAAAATGATATTCAAACTGAGAAAACTTTTCCAGCATTCATTATCTTTTTTAATACATATTGTATTTTTGGTTTAGTTTTTCAGTTTCAATTTCAAATTATTGGTCCAGATTTGTCTCCATTGAGCCGTGAGAATCATCTTCTGAAAATGTATTTTAGTCTGTCTGATTATCAACACTCTTTAATCCAACTATAACTTTACAATGTACCTAATGAACTGTATTTAAGTGTCCGTAGAGGAAGATGTGCTTGTTCACTTACGTGGTGGGTACAGGAAGGCATAGGTGATCTGTTTATCTGCTCTGTAGTTGGTGCAAGACTGGCTGAAAGCTGGAGAGACTCTGGTGTCAGGTTTCACACAGTTGGACAGGGCTTCAGGCAAAGCAGACACTTCTACCTGTAGGACCACACGTGAGTGGTAATTGGCATCACACAGTGTTTCTCTGCATGTAAGACAAGCGCTGGAGCAACATGGACGTAATCTATTACTATAGGTTGTGCATTTTTAGTCTTCTAACGGCACAGCTAAAGCTTAAATTGGTTAAGTGTGTGAAATTGGTCTATAAGGGGAAAGGAGAAACTACCCAAAAAATGTACTAGTTAGACTTTCATATCAACCAATAGCCAATGGGCCTGTCTAAAATGTAAACAATGATCTATTCGGCTTTGTCCATTAAGACCTGAAACATTGTAACAATTATCCTCAACGCTCCATACCGACAAAAATGATTATGTTCCGGAAAACTAGACATTTATGAGTTGATTGAAATTTTTACAGTAAAAGAAATTGGGGAGAGAACCACATTTATTTCAGTGACCAGTTGTCTTGAAAAGGTTGCCCCACTAAAATGTTATTTGCTGTAGATATTCATGCATCCTAATGTTTTTTGAGTGCCACTAACATTAGATCAAAATACTCAGATTTTGTCCTTTTTTAAAGTGTAGTTCAGTCAGCATAATATTCCTTTCATCTTCATAATATATTTATGGAGAATGTTGAATCACATAAAAACTTATTTTTATGACAACAATTGATTCCAGATGATATTGATAATAGGTGTGTGCTAAACAGCTGAAATAATGCTTTCTAACACAGCAGAGGGGCATCAGGGATGGAAACCAACCGACTTCATTTCCCAGGGTGACCTCGAAGGCCCCTGGGATCAGTGAGCTTTGAAGTCAGCATTGATGTACACTTTAAGAGATATAACAAAACCTGCATATAGCCTTTATATTATTAATTGTGCTGTGCAATACAAATGTTTGACAATAGATCTATGGATCAATAGATAAATGTAGCCTACAGCACAAATGGCTAATCAAACAGAGCTGGTTTGGAACTCTTTGGAGAGCTCTGGAGACTTTTCCTCACGGTGCTCCTCAGCACTCGGTGACCTGCTCTGTAACTTTACCTGGTCTGACACTTCCTGGCTGAGTTGCTGTGGTTCCTCAACGTTTCCACTTTGTAATAAAACCACTTACAGTTGATGGTTGAATATCTAGGAGAGAAGAAACTTCACCAACTGACTTGTTGTAACGGTGTCATCCTGGTACAGAACCAGTTAGAGTCCAGTGAGCTCTTTAGAACGACTCTTCTGTCACAGATGTTTGTGAAGGCCGACTGCAGGGCTGCTGGATGTTAACAACTGAGTTCAATGATGAAGAGGAGGGGCCCAATACTTTGTACATATAGTGCATCTATGCAGCGATGCAACAGCTTTCATTTTCAAGTGGGCCAGATAATAATTACAGCTGTATTAACAACTGTTATTTATAGATAAGATATAGACATCGATTTATAGATACAGTCTAAATCTGGTCTGGAATTATTATACATCTGAATAGCTACTTGTCCTCCTACCAGAGAAATGTGCTATTCTTATGGATAGAAACATGCTAATTGTAACATCTTTGAATTGTATCCAATATGATTACAGAAATCAAGATTCACAAGACCTCTTAAAACTCTATTACATTCTCTATTTTCTATTCTTATAATATCAGCCACAGGGAGGTTCTGCAATTCTCTTTGAGCCCTGTATTTGGACAATATTTGTTTCCATGTTGGCAAATTATACATTGAAATCCAACAAAACAGCTATTAGCACTCCTGTTCGCAATGAAATCATGGATGTACAGACAAATATATGACTTAAATACTGAAAAAAACTTCAATATCAGATGATTCTACACTTCTACAGTGTCTTCTTTTGTCTCAGATTTTCTGATAAAATGCCTTCCAAAAAATGAAAGCAGTTGCCAAGGAGCACAGAGAATGTTACATTCAGCACATCCTCCTATAATGTTTACCCCATCCAAATGTGGTTTTGGACTGAACATGTACAATACTATTTTGAGAAAATGTCTCGTCTATGAGATAATTATTTTGACTGTGGACCGCACAGAAAAAATTCACAATGACCTCACAATAAAAAGACAGAAACAGGAGTGTACTACCTGTCTGCTAACAGTGTACGATGTCCAGAGAGGCATGGAGAGCACCTCACTATAGCCACTGATGTAGTCACTGTGGTGGAGGATGCAATACTTGGTACGGTAGAGTACAGCAGGTCGACCGTATGGTAGGTTTCTGCTGTCTGAATAAGGAAGAGAACAGAAACAGAGCACAGGAGAGGCAGGACTGTTATAAGACACATTTATAAAGACGACACTTTGAGCTGCTGAAATGAATCAACAGCAGACCATTACTTCATGCATATGATCATGAAATGATTTCATTTAACACAAGGCAGATACAAAGGGACTGTGAATAAGCCTAATGCCAAGATGAGTTATGAAGTGTATTTTGGGTTATTTAAATACTATGTGTTAGTAACCTGAACAAGCAAGTGTTAGTATTCCATCCTCCAAACCAATAGGGGGCGGCATATTACCAGGAAGTTGAGTTTTTGTCATTGTTTGAAGAAACAATTTTTTTACTTCCCTAGCATGATCTCAAAAGGAATAAAATACAAATTTACCATTTGTTTTACATTCCAACACTAACTTGTGATCACAAGTGGGATTTTTCCGCTGACACTTTTGGCTGCGCCAATTCAAACCGAGCCGGGCCAGGCCACCTAAAATCTCGGGCCTGATCGCTCCCGAGATTTAAGGAGGGTGTCTTACATGGCAGCAAGGCATCAACGACAGTCCTGTCTACTATGCCTTAAAAGTGCCTCCATAATGGTCAATATATCCTCTTTACTGCCCTTCACTGCCCTCTCAGCAACTATAAACAAAGATGGCTCGAGAGAAAAGTAAACTTGTGTAGAACTTTTTTTTGCTAATATATTTATATAGTTACAGATAAATAGACTTTGTACCATCATAATTTCTTTTTTTTTATTGCCCAAAATCCCATTTTATAACCCCATTACTGTAACCAAACATAGTTTGATTTCAGGCTGCCATTAGCCATTCGGCTCTTTAGCCCATAATGACTAACTATTGCCTCTTCAAAAATCAAAAGTTTTATAATGAGACAAGATGGACCAGCGCTAGCTTGTTCAGAAGCTACAGATGTTGAGGTTTGATTAGTTTTTATCTACAAGCTGAGAAAAGAACAGGTCATGTTTTTGAGACATTCTGGAAAGCATCAGGTGAAACTGACCATCAGCAGCTTGCCTCAGTCGCTGGTTTAGCTCCTCCACTTTGTTCTGTAAGAGACAGAGCCAGAGTGACTCCAGGTTATAGCCTCGTACAAGGGTCACTTTCAAACCTCTTTGGCCCCTACTTTTTACACGCAACTGCAAAAAGATTGAAGATTGAAACAATCTCTTGCCAGAGATCTACATGGGAATCACAAACACAGTGTAAGTATTTACTGTATAGCGGGGCTGGGTCTAATTCATTCTCAGGCTGAGCAATTCAGGAAGTAGAACTCCACAAATACATTGAAGATATTCACAAATAGGAGGTTATTAAACAAAACAAGAGAGATTGTTTTTTCATTAGCAAATGAACTACATATTATGTAAAATGAATTGAATGAACTGAAAGTGAATTGACTCCAGCTCTGCAGCAGAAAGCAAAGAGGCATCAAACGTCATTGGATTATTTAAAGATGATCTCACAAGTGGAACAGTGTCATTCACACACATAAAAAGCACAAATGATACTTATACATATGAAATACAGGCCCATGCAATTTTTTGTTCATATGACAGTTTGTAAAAAGACAAGTTTAAAAAGTAAAACATATATGTTAACAAAAACTGCATACAAAGCTAAATCTGTACTTGAGTCCTTCAGTTGCGATGGATGTGTAGCTACTAAAATTAATATTTATAATAATTGTGATATCCAATTGTGGTTACAATTAAGATCCAGTCAATCCAATTGCACCTCAATGATGCAACAAGAGCTCTGTCATTAAAACATTCCTCAGTACAGCAAACTTGACTTTGTCTTAAATTAGGTTCCTCTCTCATTTCCATTGTAAGCTACTCTTCACAGGCTCAGCACTGGTATGAACTGGTGCTAAAGCAGCTTTTACACAAATTCATAGGTTTAAAAACAATGAAAATAAAAACATCACCTTTCAGGTATTTGACTCTGCCAACCAGTCAAGTTGCAGTTTACTTTCATGTCTGTGTGGAGTCTTTAATGATTGTATGTCGTGAAGAATTTTAAGGAATGTAATCTATTAAGAGTACTACTTCTGTTCATGAAATAAGGTGTTAAATAATAACGTTTAACCATCAAATTTCGGCTCAGTTTATCCGTGAGTCCATGAACTTGCTGACATTCCATGAAGGTGATCCTGAGAAATCACATTCAATGGAAACATGTGGATGTGAGATGACAGGACTAATCAATGTTTCGTTGTGTTCTGCTTTGTTGCCTGATTGACTGTTTAGACAGGTCGCTCACTTTCAAGTGCAGGCATATGGAAAAATCATTGGCTTCGAACGACTTTTTTGGACAGTGTTTACGATAGAGTGTGATGTTAGCACACTTAGCTAATGTTAGCGAGCTATTTGCTGAGAGATCTCTTGCCAGCATATGAAACTCATTTGTTTGCAGTAATTGAAATACTGTTACCAAATGTCTTTTTTATCTTGATTATATAAGGAAGTTTATGACAACTGGACAGACAGACAACCCGACAACATAACGGAAAATGATTTATATCAAAGCATAAAGTTAAAAAAACTAAATTATGACTCAGGAGAAGCAATAACGGATGACAGTGTTGAGAGGTGCAGATAATTGACAAGCAGTGAATAGCTCCTTTGGCTGTCAATGAAGTTAACATGTAACATTTCCACACAATAATTAACGGTGGACGGAGATCTTTGAATGCAGAAATGCCCTTTCACCTGTCAAGGCTGTAACCATATCAAAATTCACATTTTACTGCAAACAAAATAATGTAAAAACATTTTTTCATTGCAACCACATACTATAAAATGCCTTATTTTGTATTTGACATGTTTGTTTAACTTGTGACATCATGGCTCTAGAGATTTTAAAATCATATTCAACGTGAGGTTTATTGTATTGCTTGGGAACTTCACCTGTCAATCTTTTGTCAAAACGGTTAGCATAAAATGACTCTTGTACCCATCCATGTTTGCTAGAAAACTGCACAAACCGAATAGGGGTGCTGTATCCAAGCAGATAAAAATGAATTACCCACCATTTCTTTTAGAGACACAGGATGGGATAAATGTACTTTTTCTATAGAAAGATCTTGAAACTAGAGAAAGTATTGTAGCGCGAGAGAGAGAGAGCTGTGTGAAGATTCGACATGAGAAACTGCCGTTTTGCTGCTATCACCGGCTATCACACAGACTTCTACAGACATTTTAGAAACATCACAAAGATAAAATGAGAACTTTTAATGCAAAAACAGACTGTAGGAAAAATAGGAATATAATTGTTGAACTTGAACTTTCATCCAACGAGGAAACAGAAAATGGAAATTAGTAAGAAGCTGCAATGGTATTTCACAAATTACATTTTTGAAAAACAAACTTAATTGTTTATAAGGCACTGAAGATTTCTATACCAATTTCCTCTGATTAGCATCATAGAGCCCCAGCTGTACTCTTGCACCCTCGGTCAGTGATAGATCTCGATTTGAAGGATGGCAAGGAAGGTGATCTATCTCATAAATCACATCTCTGGTGGCAAACTGAGCAATTGGGGAAATCACACACAGAACACCTCGATGGGCTTCAACTCTGTATAGTAGGACACTGACTGTCCTTAGACCTTCAATTCAAGTGAGGGAAAACATCGTCTCCCAGCTGCCTGCCAATCACACGTACAAATGTTGTGTCAGTGCAGTGTTTGTCACTGAGGGGAAATGTTGGTGGTCCCAGCATGCTTGACGGTGTTGATGGTGTTCTTGGGTTATAGTCAGCATTTCTCTTCCTCCAAACATGGCGAGTCCAGTTGATGCCAAAGACCTTGATCTTGGTCTCATCTGACCACATCACCTCCTCCCAGCCTTCTCTGGATCATCAGGATCATCATTTGTAAACTTCAGACGGCCTGTACATGTGTCTTCTTGATCGGGGCGACCTTGAGGGCGCTGCAGGATTTGAATGTGTGTTACCAAAGGTTCTCTTGGTGACTGCGGTCCCAGCTGCCTGGAGATCTAACAGTTGCTCCTGTGTAGTTCTGGGCTGATCCTTCACCTTTCTCATGATTATCGACACCCCACAACTGAGAGGGGTGAGATCTTGCCTGGAGCCCCAGACTGAGGGCGACTGATGGTCATTTTGTGTTTCTTCCATCTTCGAATGATCGCACCAACAGTTGTCTCCTTCTCACCAAGCAGCTTGCCGATGGTCTTGTGGTCCTTCCAGCCTTGTGCAGGTCTACAATCTTCTCCCTGACGTCCTCAGACACTCTTTGGTCTTCTCATGGTGGAGAGGTTGGAATCTGATGGATTGATTCTGTGGACTGGTGTCTTTTATAAAGGTAAAGAGTTGATATTAGGAGAACTTTCTGAAGGCAAGAGGTCGGTGGGAGCCAGAACTCTTCCTTGTTGGTTTGGGATCAAATGCAAATAAATTTATAACTTTAATATGATGTGATTTTCTGGATTTTTTTTTGAGATTCTGTCGCTCACTGTTAGAGACCTGTAAACATTCATTTCTTTGTTAGTGGGCAAACTTATACTATACTATAATATAACTTGTACTTATTTCCTCCCCTGTATATAGTTATTGTTGGTTCTCTGGCCTGAGAAAGTGAATATCATATTGATTTAATAACATATTAGTAGAAGTAGTCGTTTGTATGGGTAGTCACTTGGAATTTGCCTACAGAGTGATTGTTGGAATGCTCCCATTTACCTAAATGCTCTTGTAAGGGCATATGTTACGAGCTGCCGAGAACCTCCAGAGCCGGGGCCTCCCTCTGTCTGTAAGACCCAGCTCCTCAGACAGCACCTCCTCTCCTGACTCACAGTTACTGAGCACTACTTTCCTTCCTTTCCTTCTCCTGTATCTTCTCTTAATCTTTGCACTTGTAGTGACTTCATCCACTCTCATCCTCAGTCTATCTGTTAAAGGTTGAGCAGTCTTATTGCTACACTGATGTCTCTGTTGTAATGTAGCTTGAATGTTCTCCTCCCTTGTAAGTCGCTTTGGATAAAAGTATCTGCTAAATGACTAAATGTAATGTAAATGTAACTTAGCATTGTATAGACGTGGAACCCACTTCTGCTCCAGCTTTTTGATCCAGCTCGTTATTGTCGCTGCAATATTGGATAAGGAAAGAATACCGTGTAACCAAATCGAAGTGAACGTTGGAAATGACATTTTTATATTCCACTTTGTATGATTTGTGTGAAGTACAAAAACATTTTTGCCATTTTTTCTTTTACTTAGAATTTCAACAATCCCTCTGTAATTTGTAACAGAGAAGAGTAGATGTCAATATTTACAAGTCAATTCATTACATAAACATTATCATGCTTTCTGTGCAGAAGAAAGGCAGCTCCCCATTCACCTCCATTTGTTTACAGGGCAGTGTTGCCTGATCCACTGTGGTGGTGGATTTAATGCATTATACTGCACTATATTGTTTTTACCGCTCTATATGGTTTATGCTGTTTATACTGCTTATACTGCTCGCCTGTATATTGCACTACTGTTCACACTGTTTATACTGCTCTTCTTTATACTGCACATACTGTACATACGTATTTTTGCTCTTGCTGCTCTTTGCACTTCTGATTAGACACTAAACTGCATTTCGTTGCCCTGTATTTATACATGTGTAATGACAATAAAGTTGAATCTAATCTAAAAAATGCATCAGCAGAAGGCAAACGTGGCATCTATATACATAAGTCCATTGTCATCATGGTTTATTAGATGATGTTTTCATTGTTGTCATCGGTTAGTGAGCTGACTGACAAGACAATCTTCTGAAACCTAGCAATCCGTTTAGCTTTGTCTACACAGGAAACTGGGCCCAAGTCTGCCACACAGTCATCATGACTAACCTTATCATTGCAGCTACAGCCTGTGTCGTCTGTTCCTGCATGAACAACACCTGAAGTCGTTGGCCTGGATACTTCCTCTGGCATGGTGGGTCTGTATGGGGGGCTTCTCAGCACATGGTTCAGACTGCCATGGGTTCCGTTATTGGGAGCTGGTTTTAGACCCAGAAGATCTGAGAGAAAGACACATCTCTTTCATTTCAGCTGAAAGACAAATGTGAGGAATAACAAAAAGAACGTTCCTTCTGCTATCATCAGTCAATCCACATATCCATCACCAGTATCCATTCAAACCTTTCATTAACAAAATTCATACGTCTAGTTGATTAGAATCTTAAGCACCCACACGCTGATAGACCCCACAATATATGCCATACAATATTTCTTACCACACATAACATTATAAAGCTCAATGTTTTCAAAAGCTGGAACTTTAGTCTTGAATTTAAATGTAGGTCCATAGCCCAAGAAAATAGTCTGAAATGAGAGTTAATGACTCATGTCAATCACATCATAGTGTATCGTATGTTAATTACATATTCAATACAGACGTTTCCCCTTGAAAACATTACTGACATGGGGAATGGGACTCTTGCCAGTACCTGCATGCTGTTGATCTTATTGTCATATCCATGGTCACCAGAGAAGCCACAGTGCCTCCTCCCATCAGGGGCTTTCCTGTTAGGATGGAATTGGGTTAATATGCTTTATTAGCAGCTCTGCTTTCTATATTCAAAATTAAGGATTATGTTTTTTAATTTTTCCCCGTATTTCAGCTTTTCAATATTTTGTTTGGATTGATTTTGAAAATCTGACCAGTACAATCCCCTTTCACCCCTTTTTTGAATTATAGGCTTTGTGTTGAATCATTTGTGCAATAAAATAAACTATATTGTAAAAAAGTGCCCTTCAGGCGTTGCTACCTTTTTCTTGACCCTCCCACTACCGCTTTGCTTCTTGTGCCCAGCCCTCTCTTCTGCCTAAGGAGAGACTGATTATATTCCGCTAGTTGAATGAAACCTGCTGGGGAAAGCACACGTCTGTTTTGCTGGAAAATGTATCAGTCTCTTAAAAGTAGTGTAATCCAGTTTGCAATAACATCATCCGTACCTGTAATCAGACATCAGACCAGAAGTGGGCAATGTTTGTATCAGAGATTTGGTTCAAGTTATTTTACAATACAATACTGACCACAATGATATCATGTTATTCTTTCACTAATTCAGATCTTACAAAGTATATCTCTCATCCCCACCAGTGATTATGGAGAGGAGTGTGCTTTTTTTAGCCAAGTATGGATTCTCCGGCCAAAGAGTCTGAGGCAAAACACAAACTACAGCTCATATGGACAAGGCAACACACGTCTTCATCAATTGTTTCCAAAACACTGTACAACTGCAAATTTTAAGCGCCCATGTCCCAGAGGTCACATCAATACCCCCCTCAGTACTAGTTTCAGTTCCAGCTGATGTATGGGCACCTTATGCCACCTGATCATGCACAAATGACTTCCAACAAATACCCAATTCATGTAGAACAATATCGACTCCCGAAGGAGAAAGAACAAGGACTTAAGACAGTAATAGGAAGTGTTTTTCAACAAAAAGGGTTGTGAGTCCAGTGTCAATCATAAAATAACTATAAATCATAAAAACAATTTCAAAGACAAGGGAATATTTTAAATACTGTAACATCTGTTGGACAAAGATTTCATTTTAGCAGCTTCCAGCAGGCTAGAAATATTCTACAGAAGTGAAACTACGTTCTACAATTATTGTTCATGAAAATACATGTGGCACACATGGCCAATGAGTCAATTCTTTGGCTGTTTATTTGACTGTAATTTACATGCACATGTCTCTGCTTGGTTCAGCAGGTCCCTCAACATTCCAGTCCCATTCCATCTGAATGGCACTGAAGATGGATTTGTTTCCTCCACTGTATTGGCATAAATGTGCAGCGACAAACCAAGACCAGTATTATATATTATATATAATATACTATATTGTTATATATCATCCTGCAAGAAATGCTCCCTGGCTTTAAAGTCTGTGGGCGTTGATGCTATAATGGTAGGGAAATATCAAACCATAATCTTAGTCAACCATTGAAATTAGGTACATCACATACAGTGAACGTACATCTGCTCAATATCACAACTCAACACATGGTGAACCAGAGGCTTAGAAATTATGGGTCGCAAAGTCTTTCACACATCTTCCAGAATTGTCTTAAAATAGACTAATTTCATGAAACAATCATTTCTAGTTTTATTTGAACTCATCACATGATTCAGGTCCCTGACTTCCTGCCTGTGTGTGTTTCCTACCTTTTAGATCGTCTGATGTGTTTCACCGGTGTCTCATTATCCTTCCCTTCCCTCTGTATACTGTATATTTAGTCTGTGGGTGCGTTTGAAAAGGAAGGTTGCTGCCTTGTTGCTCATGTAGACACGAGCCTCAAAGACATCACTTTAGATTGAGGGCATCTTCTAAAAATGTTGACCAGTGAAACCAGGAAGTGAAACATCCAAACACCTGACAGTAGTAGTTGATAATAGTGCCAGTCCCAAACTTTCATGACTGACTGCATTCGCTCACTGTGGTGTCTGTACACTCATTTTCCATGATGAGGAACTTTCATCGTCCTTGCAATGGCTTGATTCACACTTCATTGAGATTAGCATATTACAGGTAGATAAGGTTTTCCTACTGCCTAGTGTTGTAGATTTAGTATTCTACAGGATTTTAAACTATATATTTTAGCTTGGCACTGTACCTGGCGACATGCCACTTCCTCTCCACCAGCAGGTGAATGTCTTCAATACGCCGGTTGTTGGCATAGTGCAGTCTTTTGGGCAGGTTCTGCTTCAAGAATGGCTTAAAGTGCTGGTCTGATTTCTTACACTGAAATTAAGACAAAAAAGTTTCATTCGCAATAGTCAGACAAATTTCCACCGATCTTGGCTCAACAATAAAAATAATCTATTGCAATGAATTCCTTTCACAGATCTCCTACGTTTCATGCAAACGTTGTACTTACTGTTAGATTTGCGACGACGGCCTTCGGGTCATCTGCAGAAAGGTAGGAGAGCAGTGAATATCTTTGGTGTAAAGTACATCATGTTATTCATAACAACGCAGCAACATACTGCACTATATATTTTAAGTTCACATTTATGAACTAAATTTCAATGTGCTTCTGAGAATTGTGTCTCTCGGACAAATGAGTTTAATCAAGATTTAGGCAAAGAAGAATATGTTTGCACCATGACATTGGTCTGTCGCCCTGCGCTTAGAAAATCATCAAACTTTCTTAAGAAATTTTGTTTCAACGAATAATTTGACATTCATCAATGTTTTCATATTTTAGAGTTTGTTCTTAGATAAGAACAGAATCTACAAACTCACAAGAACATTCTTACACACTTGAATTGTGACATTTCGAACAAAATAATCCTTTTTTCTGCGTGTTCTTCAATTCTATTGGTGTATTATATCGTAGGACATTAATAGAATAATAATACATTTGATCAATTATCAATATTTGTATTTTATTTATAATTATTTTGTTATTGCTGCATCTTTAAATAAATTGTTAAAAACTAACCACTGTAATGACCTTTTACATTCATGCAATGTTTAGTTTATACTAGAAAAGCAACGCTTAAACTAGGAACTTATAGGTAAAGCTTTTAGATTAAATGAAGAATAAATTAACAAATGCAGACATCTCCGTGTTTGGTGTATTCAAAGAGCTTTCATCCTTATTCATAGATAGAAGTTGGAGCCAAAGGGTTCTGGTCTGTGTCCAAAGGACCAGCTTGACGCAGCCCGCTACGCTGGTCCGGTGCAGCTTGGTCTGGCCCAGCTCTCCACCTCCAGGGGTCAGCATCTCTCCACCTCCAGGGGTCAGCATCTCTCTTCTTACATTTGAAATCAAATCATTTTATAACCTCGTGTCGTGCATCTTTTTCTTTCTTACTCTGGTTCTGCTAATGACGGTATTTATGACAGTTTGTTTGCTGTTCCATTCATGCAGCTGTATTTCTATTTCAGAAGTACTTTGGTACATTTTATACGTTTAGATTCAGTTGCTTTACTGTCTTTGGATTTTCGTCTCTGAATTTCTTTACATCTCCATCAAATTCTGAACTATGTGAGCCTTCAGTGTTTGCATTTGGCCCTGCAGTCTCATGTCCTTTTATGGGGATCGACAGCGTGTTGTGTTAATTAGGAACAACTGGCAAGGGGCCACCACTTTACCGACACAATGGGATTGATCAACTTAAGAACAGGTGCGAAGGATTCGGAAGATAAGGAATGCGACAAAATTAAAAGCACATTGTATATCATACCCTATCTTGGTCACTTACATTTAGGGTTGTTGGGTTGTCTTGAGCGTATTCTGCCTAGAGACCCAGGGATGAGGATGATGTCATCAACATTTGTCATGTAGTTACTGAGGAACTCTGTGCGATCACAGTGGGCCTCTTCCATACCTGATGGCGCACAAGAAAATAAGTTTAAGTGTGTGAGAGTGGATGGCGAAACCTGTCGGGAAAATTGGTATAAATCTCTATCTAGTCCACACATGTCTAAGAAGATCACTTCTACCATCATTGGGTGTATTTGCTTTGTTTGTTATTCTAGACCAATTCCAGAATTTGCATTAAAGAAGACTTGAGTATTTTTTGAACTGTTTGTAATTCCCCCATGTTTGGTCTCATATTCTGTCATCGGGAGCATTTTTTTTTTTCAATTGGTCCATTATCTCTGTCCAGAGGTCGCTCGTACCTGCGCCAGGGCATTTTTAACACATCACATTTTCGCCAATAACACAGCTTTTAAATGCAACAAACGTGTTTTATTTTATCAAAAGTGTCTGACAACATCAACGAAAGAAGACAGCAGACACAAACCTCTGTTGTTTTCCCTGGAAGCAGTTCCAGCTAAAAACACAACCACACCTCCACTGTGTCTGCAGCAGGTCACTCTTGGAACAGCTGTTGCCTTTAGTAAAAGTGTTTTGATGTCTGATGAAGAAGTCATCCAGTCCAAATGGTCGTTGCCAACACGTGGAGCTGCTCGATGCCGCGTCCGTACAGGAGTGTTTTCATCCGTGTGTAGCTCAACTTCAACATGTCACTGTGCTCCAGCGGTGTTCTGTGAAAGCTTTGCTCATATTGTTGATACTTAAATGAGCCAACACGAACCATTGTTGAGTTTTCAAACTAGTAGAAAGCTACGCCAGGCGTTTTGTGATGACCCTCCACTGCCAAACTCCACTCTCTGCTGGGCTCGCAGCTGCTTCAGCCTCTCTCTGCTACCCAGACCGACTGCTTGCTCTCCATACGGAAAACACCAAAAACACGTAACTCAGGGAGAACAACAGGTCTGTCACTCCAGGCTTCTTGAGTTGATGTTGTTAAACACTTTTAATAGAAAGAAATCATGTTCATGGCATTTTTTAAATTTGCCCTTTTATCGGCGAAAATATATGGTGAAAGGTTGCACAGAGCGACCTCTGACCTCTGGGTCGAGCGACCTCTGACCTCTGGGTCGAGCGACCTCTGGGCCGAGTGACCTCTGAGCAGAGCGACCTCTGACCTCTGGGTCGAGCGACCTCTGGGCCGAGTCGACCTCTGACCTCTGGGCAGAGTGACCTCTGACCTCTGGGCCGAGTGACCTCTGACCTCTGGGCCGAGTGACCTCTGGGCAGAGTGACCTCTGGGCCGAGCGACCTCTGGGCCGAGTGACCTCTGACCTCTGGGTCGAGCGACCTCTGGGTCAAGCGACCTCTGAGTCGAGCATATTCGGTCAATTATGGACATAGGTAGGTAGGTAGGTAGATTCTTCATCACACTTCACAAGTTTTAGGATTACAAGCGATCCCGAACCTTGATGAATTTATACCAGTTAGTGTTTGCATAACTTTGTTTCTGTACCATGATCTCCAACAAGGATGATGTTCACACAGCGGTGCAGTTTCATCTGCTTGAGTCCATCCAACAGTTGGCCGACGATTCTGTCAGTCACCCTCAGAGGCTTATTCAACTAAAACACAGAAAAGGAGTCAAGATCCTGAAACTATAGAGGTCTGTATGTCTGTCTGGTGTGTGTTCTCCTAAATGCTTTTTATAATGGCTTGAATTGCTTGGGAACTAAAAATAAAACCTACAAGCCATGAGGTGGCTGAAACCGGGCTAAAACTATAATTGACGCGTCCACGGGCTACTTGTCAGTAAATAAGTTACGTTCCACAGGTTCTTTACACCAACACTACAAAGTGTGTTTATTTAAACCACACAACAAAAGAAACACTCTAATATGCACAATTGCATGAACGATACAGTGTAGCGGTCTTTTCCTTAATAAGTGCAAAACCCGAATTGACGTAATTAACGTGACAAATTGACGGTCAAACAGCTGTATGCTCCAGCCGGCATCCAAACACACCTGAATCTAACTAGCCATACAGGTTAAATAGACAAAACCATTTCCGCTCCACACGCAGGTGGAGCCGCCTCCTGGGCAACATAGAAATTACATGAACACAAAACCAAACTGAGGCATGGGAAATGTATAAATACTCAAAATATCAAACGTGTACTAAATCATACAAATTGGCGCTAACACTTTTAATACACAAAACACATACTCACTTCTGTGCTCATGGGCCCCATTTTGTGTCCATATGTGTCTGGTTGTTCAGAGTGCATGGCGTAGACATACGGCCTTTAACAGGAAACAAGTCAAATTAAAGATGGAGTTGTGTTATTAGTAACAGTAATAAACACTTCATATATCCAGTCATACATCAGTTACCTCAAACATCTTGCAGGTGCTTTACAGTACATCATATTAGTAACCTCCTCAGATCCTGGTAGAGGAACTGTAATTCAATTAAATCATTCTATTTATTTATTTATAGATTAATCCAGACATTAGAGATAACGCATTCTTTACAAATTTACAGAGACCAAAATTTCCTCCATGAGAAAGCACTTTGTGACAGTGGAAAAGAAAAACCCTTTTAACAGGACGTAAACCTGGAGCAGAACTGGACTGGTTATCTGATAACAGTAATACTAGAATGATTGGCTGTCGCACTAACGGCAGCAGTTGTAGCAGTCATAGCTGGGGCTGAATTAATGGAGAATAGTAGAAGGAGATAAACAGGTCAGATATTTTTTGCTTCCACAGATCTCCTGAGCTCCAGCTGGACCTCTTCTCTTTGCTTTCAGGCAGTTTCTTGGTGAATTCTGTGGGCTAGTTCTCAGAAATGTTTGTATCATAACCAGCCAAAACTCTCAAACCAATACAATGTTAGGTATGGTGTTGACCAATCAAAGCATCCCTGCAACCTTGTGGATGCATTCCTATTTGAATTTCAGGGAATGGTTTTGAGGGAATACACATCTTTTGAATAAAGATGGAAAACTCAATGAGTAAAACTATAAGTAAATCATATGGTTGAGTTTATGATTCCTTTATATTCCTTGCATCAATATCCCTGGAAAATGCATCAAGCTGCACAGGAGCTAACTGGAAAATGAAAGAAAAGAATTACACAAACAGAGAAATAAAAAGAACAGAAATCACCTCTCCACTTCGGGGAGGTTGAGCCACTGCAGCATGGTCAGGATCCGCCTCTCCAATGGGATGCCACTAGAAAGCACACACACCGGTGTAATTAAAGGGCCACCAGCTAAGCTAATGGTTGTCATTTAGTCCACTGATGTAAACTACATTGACATTTGTGATTCAGCTTCTGTGTGATTTGTTTTTATTCATTTATGCAAATATATACATGCTCTGCCATCACATGAGGGATATTTATTTACTCTGTAAACAACAGGAGAACAGCTTCTGGATGAAGTCTCTAGATGAACATCTGCATTTTCATGGTTAGATACAGGTTTATAACTGGGTAAGAATAAAGAGCCATGTCTGAATTATAATACACAAAGGTTGAGGTAACAGCAGCCTCGCTAATCGCTGCCAAAAGTGTCAATAGGTCGCCAACGATGATGAATCAGATGATGCCAAGAAAGACTTTGATCTCTACATAAAATACTGTTCTGACATTGTATCTTCATTTGTGCTCGAGTCAACTTGGTTTATTGTGTTCACTTTGCCAGCCACAAAGAAATATCCAAAACAGAACTCCATCCATTCTTGCACATCCTCTCTTATCCCTAATGTTCTCCTCCGTTTGTGTCCACCTGTGTCAATTCCCTGTTCAAGATGTAAACCAGACGATTCTAAAGTTCAAAGTGGAATCCTGCAAATTGTAAAAAGTCCTCGGGAAAACATCGTCATCTAGGTAAGATATATTTAAGTGTTGCAAGGCCAACAGCCAACACCTCTTTTTCAATTGTGCTTTAATACAGCTGAAGGTTTTTCAATTTCTTTTTAAAGTAATTGATCGGATGATCAATGCGCGGGAAGTTTGGGGCTGCAAGCACAAGAATGCTACAAAGGAGATCTTTGGCAGCCTTAGAAGCAGACTGACATGTCTCTGACCAACAGGAGGGGGACTTGCTAACCTTAGCAAAAGAGCTTATATAGTATAGAGGTTTTTTCCATTTTTCCGTTTTTCTGTTTTTTTTGGTTGATAAAAGGGCTTTTAACAGTCACAAACAAGGTTCATTGTTATCAAAGTGTCTGATAACAACAACGAAAGAAGCCCCACAGAGATAAACCTCTGTTGTTTTCCGTGAGGTACTGTTAGCTCCGGCTAAAACCATTAGTCTGCAGACACACTACCTCCACTGCACCTGCAGCAGGTCTCTTTGCTCTGGGAACAGTTGTCTTCGGGTCAAACTTTTTTGGTGTCGGACGTCTTTTCTATTTGACTGGCAGAAGCCATCCCGGTCCAAATGGTCGCTGCTAACATGATGATCCGCTCGTTGCAGTGCACATACGGGAGTGTTTTCATCCGTGTGTAGCTAAACTTCAACATGTCTGTACTCCAGTACACTCTGTGAAAGATTTGCAGAGCGTTCATCTTGTTGATATAATTTGGAAATGAGCCAACACTAACCATTTTTTCGTTTAAAATCCTATAGAAATCCACGCCAGGCATTTTGTGATGATCCTCCAACACCGCCTCCTCCCTCCCTCTGCTACTCAGACATCCCGCTACTTCTTTTTACGGTAAAAGTCCAAAACACACTCAGGGAAAACAACAGGTCTGCTTCTGTGGGCTTCTGTCGCTGATGTTACCAGACAGCCTTTTTACCTGAGAAAATGTAACAGGGAGCAGCAGACTTGGTCAATAATGGACAGATTAGAAAACGATCGCTCCTGGGGATAGAATGGGACATCATGGGGGAATTACGCCCACGTCGAAAAATACCGAAGTTGTTCTTTAAGGAAAGAGTGTGCAAGTGGTCAAAAATCTTTCTGACGGTTCTCAGATGTTCGGGTGGAGGCCACAAAGTTGTCTAAACGTTGCACTTACTGACACGACATAAGACTGTGTTCATCAGCCTCTAGAAAGGTGACCACGTATAGAACAGAAAACAGCCTCCAGACCAGAACCAACAACGGGTTACAAAACTAATAAACGTTCACCTGACAAGTCACAAGCACGATGAAGTCTCTCTCTAAACAAACTAGAATCAAAATGTTATCTCCAGGAGTGTATTCTTGTGAGAGACACTCTTCAGGTAACAGCCGTAATGCACCACTCAAAAACAAAGTCAGCTTGGCTGAACCTTTTAGACTCCTACGAGGTTTCTCTCACCGCAAATAACAACAACAACAGCAAGCTCTCATCCCCATCGGGATATGACAGGAATTCGCAGCATGCTTTTATGAGTCTGGTGAAATCATTCCAATGCACTGACCTCTGGATGATATGCACATGAGTTGGGAGGCTTCTTACAAGAGAAAAGCAGTAGGGTTGGGCGGTTTCCATTTTTTTAAACCGTTTGAAATGCCCCTCAAAAAACCGCGGTAGTCAGTTTAACCGTTTAATTCATTTTGACGTGGCCAACAGCCACGTTAAAATACACATCATGAATACACAAAATGAATCGGGAAACTCATTCTGCGCATGCGCGACAATTTCCTCCAGCGATTTTCACCCGGACGTGGAAGGAGACGAAGACAGCACGAGCGACGCAATAAAAGGAGGCGTTGTTCCAGGACGACGTCAAACGACACCATGGCTACCACCTGTCATGAATCTGTGGTTAAAGCTGGAAGAAATACTATATTAAAGACTATAATCGAACACGGTCGGCGCTCTTCTTCTACTCTCACCGCAGCCAAAAGACTCGTTGTCACTTGCTGAAAGTGCTCCAGCGCCAAATAGCGTATCGGAGTTAGCAATGCTCCGGCCAGTTTCTCGATTGTATTCTCCGACATGTACTTTTGGATAAGTCACAGCAGGCGGTCACAGCGGGTGGTAGGAGGTAATTGGATACCGGGTAAGCTGCCTCATGGAAACGTACTGAGTGATGCAGTCAGAGACTGCTATTATCGTCTATCGCCAACAGATGGCGCCTTTCCTTTTTGAGACCAGGTGTTGCTGTT
>CAAKHC010006796.1:2245-18353 GCA_901007825.1 Macroramphosus scolopax
TGCTTACTTACTGATGAAGTGTGTGTGTGTGTGTGTGTGTGTGTGTGTGTGTGTGTGTGTGTGTGTGTGTGTGTGTGGGTGTGGGGGTGTGTGTGGGTGGGGGGGGGGGGGGGGGTGGGGGTGGGGGGGGGGGGGGGGGGGGGGGGGGGGGGGGGGGGGGGGGGGGTGTAGACAGGGACAGAGGGAGAGCAATAAGGTGAGAAGGGCTGATGTATTCACATTCCTCGCAAAGGACATTCACATAACCTTCAAGTGAAATGAGTCTGCAGCAGCTGCAATGATTACAAACCAGCCCATGCATGCACATGATGGACGGTGCACACAGTCGAACACACACGACAACACGGCCCACTGACATCACGGTGTGAACACGCTGTTCCAAGGAGGTAAGGACCGGCCAGGGGCAGCGGAGGAAGACTTGGATAGCAGTGCAAGAAGGATTTTCTTTAAGATAAATACTGCAAAATAACCGAACACTTTCAGATTAAATTCAGTTTTTAATAAATGTTGAGTTTCTCTACAGAGGATGATGTCATTGCTCGGTGACCATCAGACACTCCGCACCGGTCAGGCAGTGAGGATTAGTTGTCCTCAGCTACATTACTGCATTGTAGTGGATGAAGGATAAGAACAAAGAGATTCCCTAAGTAAAGAGGAAAACAATATAAATTGCCGTAATGGCTCATTTGAAAGATGGTAGCACTAATTATCTCTGTACGCTGGCACGTCCTCGCTCACTGTAATTATGGCTTGCTGTATTTTCTTGCGGTTGCTTTTAATAAAATGCACAATAACAATAATTGTGTTTCAGGTAAGGATTTGCCAGAGCGTCTCTTGACTCACAACCCATCAGCCAATAATCACCTCCGCTCTCTCCCTGGATATCACAAGGACGCCTCCCAAACCCGGGTCATCCTTCAGTCTGGTACTCAGAGTGTGTGGACGGAACATAACGTACAGGAGGAGGAAGAGCAAGGAGGAAGCACTTGAGCATGATGTGTGTCTTTAACACTGACCCGCTGTAAGCAACAGCAGAAGAATCCAGTTTTGGGATACAACAAGCCAAACAATATGACCCGCTTCTTTCCTGCGTCCGGTGACAGGGGCTGAAGTTGGCGACACACTTCCCTTTGAGTGGGTGTATGTGTGTGTCAGGAGTGTGGTGAGGAATCCAGTAAAGCAGGGAGAAGCCTGGTCTCACCTCCAGCTCAGACGGGGTTGTAGTGTGTGTCATTCGTGTGCCAGATGCAGAACATCCTCGATCAAAACTTAGACATGGCTACAGCTCTTCTCGCCGGTGAGAAGTTGAAGGAGCTCATCCTGCCGGGCTCCTGTCAGGATGAAAAGGGCGGCGTGCTGGCCGGGCTGATGGTGCAGCTCAAACTGGAGTTGCCCTTTGATCGTGTCGTTACTATAGGGACGGTCATCATCCCCATTCTGCTGGTCACCCTCGTCTTCACAAGGAACTTCGCAGGTGAGACTTTCAGCCACTTGACTGGCTTCATTACCACAGAACATTGACACTGGACTGATGGCAAAGCTACAGAAGCAGCTGCTGCCCCTCAGCACACGTTGGACTGTGATGCAGTTTGTGACAGAAACTTCCAAACACTCACCACAAGAGGATCAGGAATGAGTTACAGCTAGTGCTCTGTATTTATTGGGGGAGGGGGACGTTAGAAAGGAGGAAGAGGGGAAGCGATTGATTGGAGAGATGTTAGTTCATTGCTGAGTCAGGATCTCCGCACAGCAGCATTAACCAGCTGTGACGAAGGGATTTAACTTTGAGCAGCAGCAGGACTCATGTGGGTGTTGGCATGTTTCAGAAGAAGAAGAGGATTGTAGCTGACTCAGCACCGGGACAGTCCACCTGTGATGTCATTACATAACAGCTCTGAATCTTTTACTCATTTACTTCAAACTTTAAATGCAGAAGCAGAAGCAGCAAAAACTGGGAACCTTTTAGCCAAAGCAAACACTCCATTATTTAAAACAGGTTTCTCTCTAAATGACACACATGCCCTGAATAGATCCTTCAACCAACCCCCCTTATGAATATCTTAGCATCGTTATGTCATTTCATATCTGTTTTTTTTTTAGATAACAAATGAAAATATAAATAAATCATATTGTAATCATTCTGTAACTGATGCTTTCTTCCTCTTCTCCCCCCAGAGGAGTCCATATACTGTTACACACCACACAACTTCACCAGAGACCAGGCACTGTATGCACGAGGCTACTGCTGGACAGAGCTGCGCGATGCTGTACCTGGTGTTGAGTCGCACCGCTGGCTTTCCCTATTTGAACATAAGTTCCTGCCCTACGCCCTGCTGGCCTTCGCTGGCATCATGTATATTCCTGCTTTGGCCTGGGAGTTCCTCGCCTCGACGCGCCTCACGTCAGAGCTCAATTTCCTGCTTCAAGAGATTGATAACTGCTATCATCGAGCTGCTGAGGGCCGAGCTCCGAAGATTGAGAAGCAGATCCAATCCAAAGGACCTGGTATAACCGAGCGAGAGCGGCGGGAGATCATAGAGAATGCAGAGAAGGAGAAGAGTCCAGAGCAGAATCTGTTCGAGAAGTACTTAGAGAGACGAGGACAAAGTAACTTTTTAGCAAAGCTTTATCTCGGGCGCCACCTGGCTATTATCTGCCTCAGTTCCATCCCTATTTCCTACTTGAGCGCCTACTACGCCCGCCAAAGACAGAATGAATTCACCTGTGCGCTGGGCGAGCCCCCGGACATCAGCAGCTATTCAGAGCTGAAGCTCAGGGTCAACTGCAAGCTGCCTGCCGTGCAGTTGCAGCGCATCATGGCGGCGGTGGATATTTCCCTGCTCTGCACCATGAACCTCATCATCCTGCTCAATTTGCTGCATTTGTTCGTGGTGCGCAAGTCAAACTTTGTGTTTGACAAACTGCACAAAGTCGGTATCAAGACGCGAAGACGCTGGCAGAAGTCTCAGTTCTGCGACATCAACATCCTGGCCATGTTCTGCAACGAGAACAGGGACCACATCAAGTCGCTCAACCGGCTGGACTTCATCACCAACGAGAGTGACCTCATGTACGACAATGTGGTGAGGCAGCTGTTGGCTGCACTCGCACAGTCCAACCATGACGCCACGCCGACGGTGAGGGACTCGGGGATGCAGACGATAGATCCTAGCATGGATCCCTCTGACCTCGGGGTGGGAGAGATGGCCATGGAGCCGCTGGTCATCAAACGGCCTCGCAAGAAGATGAAATGGATCCCATCGTCTAATCCTCTTCCTCAGCCATTCAAGGTACCTGAGAACAACGATCTTGCCTCCAGTTGTAATTCATCCGCAATTGAAGAAACTCCAAAATATGTATATTTCAATGCTGATCTGACATCGCCATTCTTCTCACATATGACGTAATGACCCTTTATTCCTTATATCTCTGTAGGAACCTCTCACCCTGACACGGTTGGAAAATAACACCAAGTCGGAGAAACTCAAACCAATGAGACGAAAGACGGTAGCAGACAACTTCATCGCACCACTGCTGGACAGCAAGAGCACACAGCATCCTGCGACAAAAGGTATATCCTGCTGCAAAAGGTATACGGTGCAATGAACAGAAAGTCTACTGCATGCCAAGTAATGAAACATTCTTTTAAAATGACAAGTGTGATGTGACATGGTTGACATGGTAGAGAACAGCCATCAGATTGGTACGTCCTCCCGGCCCTGTGGAGCCTTTTAGCATCCTTCAACTCCTTGTTTCGGTTCTAGCTCTTCGCTCCTCACACACAATTCTACAATAGACCAGACGCTGTGTGTAACAGCTGCTGTACATTCCAGGGAATTCCATCCCTCTAAGCGTCTCACTCTAGAGCTCAATTTCCTGCCTCGAGAGTCTGATAAGTGCTCTCATCGAGCTGCTGAGGGGAGCGAGTGAGAAGCTGGTCCAATCCAAAGGGCCTGGCTGAGTGTCAGAGGAAGAACGTCCTAGAGAAACTAGAGAGGAGTCCTGAGCAGAACCTGTTTGAGAAGTATTTAGGGAGACATGGACAGAATAGCTCTTTGGATAAGCTTTACTTGGCACATCACCTGTTCCAATCCGCTACATGAGCGCCTGCTATGCCCGTCAAAGACAGAATGACTACCTGCAGCTGTCCACACCTGAAGCTCTGGGTCAACTGTAAGCCGGGACAACATCTCATCTCTGGCCTCCAATCTTTCTATTCAGCAGACATAATCTTTGATCACTGTGCAAGCTCTGCCAGAAACAGAAGACTGTGTTATACTGGGATAATATATGAATCAGTTGCTCACTGTTGGTTTTGTTGCCCATAAGAGACCAGCAAGTCAGCTAATGTAGGTTTAAGGAAGGAATGCTTTGAATGGCTGGCTGATCCAACTCCTCTTAATTACCCCAATCTGTTCATTTTCACTTCGCAGATTTAAGTGGGATGGAGAAAAAGCACAGTCGCAACTTCTCCCTGGATGTGCACCCGTACATGCTGACCATCCGTAAGCCGAAGGTGGAGGCCACAACCACAGAACCTCTACCCACAGAGCACAACCTGGACACGGTGTACCTTGAAGGCACACACACTATCGTTCACGTGTCTGGTGCAATTACAGGTGAGCTTGATCTCTGGTTGGTGCTTCATGTTCCTGATCTGGCTCAGGTCAGGATTGATGAGGGAATAAACTGGTAGCTACAAGCGCGGTATCCCATCCATTAGCTGTATAAAACAATATACATAGCTCTAGATTAGAATGTGCCGATACATCTTGAGCTCCTCAATTATTTTAATTGTATTGATAATACAGAAATGTATTCCCCTCCTCTTTATGGTATTTTCTGCTTGTCTTTCCAGAGACTAAACTCTGCTCTCCAGAATCCACCAACACTGCCTTTGCGACTATGGTCCTTCCCACCACTACATATGTAAACGGTGTTAGCCCCAACCCACCGTCCAGTGAGGACCCCCTCAGTCCCAAGTCCTCCCCTCCAAGGGAGCCGCCTACCCAGTCCGAAAACCCTGAATCTCAGCCACTTCCCCTACCCAGAGCCCCCACGCACCAGCTGCTGAGTATTCATCATACTCTCTTTGAGAAGGAGGAAGATGAGGAAAACCGTAGAGACAGACTGGCAGAAAGACCCGGGGAGCTCATTGCTGCTGGGGAATGTTGAACAACAAAGAAGAAGAAGGTTGACTGAATTTCTTCCGAACCCCCCACGCTGTATACGCTACACTCTGCACACATGGCCACCATGTCCATCACCTCCTATCAACAGCCGCCTCTACTCTCTGACTGACCTCACACTTTTCTATGACGGGTGGATTGGACGGAGCAGAAACGGGACGCTGAGAAAAGGACATGGAAGAGTACTTTTAGAGTAACTTTTAGACTGGAAAATATATATCAGTGAAGATGAATGGGACAGACCT
Organism: Macroramphosus scolopax; assembly: GCA_901007825.1. NCBI lineage: Eukaryota > Metazoa > Chordata > Actinopteri > Syngnathiformes > Centriscidae > Macroramphosus > Macroramphosus scolopax. The sequence continues at coordinate 7,680 of CAAKHC010006796.1, forward strand.
CTGTGACTTTGATGATGAGAGTGTTAATGTAGGAATTTATGTCACATTCATGTCTCAGGACGACTGTGTACAGATTATCACCCTCCAATGAAACCAGCAGTGATCTACTTCAACAGGGTGCTACGGTGTTGGGCCAAAGAGCTAAACTGAACAGGCCTGATGAACGGATGAATGAATGTGAGGGATGAGAGACGATGCACCACAGAAATACGTATCTGCAGAGAGGACTGCATCATGGCTTAAAAACACGTATTTTAAACACATATGATAACGCTTAGACCCTTTATCCCAATAGCCAAGTAGACCAGTAGCTCACACAATACAGTGGTTGAGATCTGCACAATGAATATGCAAGAGATCACAATATATATGTGGCAATAATGTATGCGCTTACAGAGTCACATTTCACAGTACACTATACATGTATAGACACTGTATACGATCCATAGTTTGTGGGGTGTTTATAGCACCTTTTTTGTCATTGCCATTTTAGCACTGATTACAAAGGTGCATCAGATATCGACTGAACTAGGTTAATTGGTGTTAAATATGAAGGAACGGGAAACTTGAAAATGAAGGTGTGGCTTTTAGGGGCAGAGTGAAACTTTGCTCAGATATGACATCCAGAACAGGGCAGATTTTCTACTTGAAGACCATAATAGCAGATCCAATGATGAATAGAGCTGGACTCTCTGGTAAAGTATAAGTATTTTGTGTTGTGCTAGCTTCTTGTGGGAGTGCTATGATGTGAAGTGAATGAAAGGATGAGTAGATGTTGAATTGTTCCTCACTGTGGGGTTTACTGTGGTGGTTGTGGTATACAATCACGATTGTCATCTGCCGGTCTAACACAATCTAAATTGCTTTCAATGATTCTGCCCTCGCTTTGTGACGATTGATCACCTAAAACATGAAGGAATGAATAGTTAGTATAGTTGGCTTGTTATTTGTATTGTAACAGAGCATAAGGTAGGCCTATATTAGCACTTTCCACAGGGAACTAGTGAGTGAACAAGGGGACGGGATCCTTGCACCTATACATTTCTTGCAGCTGTGTATTTTACAGCAACTTTAATAAAGGAACTGTCTGCACTGATACACCAATATGACATCTACTGTAGAACATATTGTCAAGGGCCTGCCAAGCCAGGCATACTCCACTCGTCTCCTCCTTTGGGGCATTCAATAAAAACACACTTTGACTTCTGACTCATGATGGAAGACTGCAGTTGTCCTATTTCACCTTCCAGTTATACTTAGTTTTGAAGGAAATAAAGCATCCATCTCTTTGTTATGACACAATATGTCTCAATATCCCCTTGTCGGCCAACGTAAGCACACACAATTCATCCAGCACTTTAAGATTTGTAGCATGAGTGTTTGTGAAACCATTTTATGTGTTCTAACACACCTCTGCTTGAACCAGTGGTTCTCAAACTTCTATCAAATGACAGTGGGCACATATAATAAGAAAAGGAGCCAAACTGAATTTTAGTGAGGGCAACACACCAGCATCAGCAAACTAATGTTTGATGACTTCATTAATCACAGTCATTGTTTTTTTTTTTCTCAAGTCCTGCAGGGGGCATAAAACCAATTTGAGAACCACTGGCTTAAATTGTAAATATTCACATTAAAACAGATGTGCAGAGATACAACTCTGAGGTTTTAATGCTAGTGCAAACGTTTATATTGTAATGTGTAAAATCTTACAATGAAAAGTAATTAAAATCCTTTCTAAAAAAAAGTAGTTCTGTCAATCATTGACTACATCTCCCAGGCTGCACCGCGGCTGTCAATTTCAGGCGAGCACAGCTACTGCTGTAGTGGCGCAGAGCACACTGGCAGACGGGCTGTTTTTGCTCAGTAAGTTGTGGCTATTTTTTTGACAGCTATCTTGTGTATTAGTTACCATTTAGTATTTCAAGGGGGGCAGAATTTATCTGAGAATTAGTCATTTTCACAACGACTTTCTTTTCGGACTTGCTAGCATACATTAGCTGTTAGCTGTTATCCAGTGACGTTAGCTGTAGAAACCGACGACACGCTCAATGTTTAGCTAGCTAACTAGTTCATAGACCTGCCCCCGGTAACTGTTCTCTTCCTTCAGCTGTGCAAGCTTCTCGTGAAGCAAACGTTAAGTCGCAACGAGGATTTATCCTCGTATATTAGGAAACTTTTTTCCCCAGTTACATTGCAGCGTTGATTGTTTGCTGCGATAACGCTACACTTAAAGCGACGTCAGCAGTCAATGTGGCTGACCGTCATGGAACGCCTCACGTTAGTGTTTGATCAAAAATCTTCTTTGCTTTATGTCACACGCAGCTTAAAGAGCCTCAATCATGGACCAAGACACGGATTCAGAGGTTTGTACACGATGAGATAGTTATGACTATTTTGGGAGATGTCAGTGGAGCAAGATGACACACTGTCCACTGTTTGTTTTTTGTTTTTTTATATATAATGGCATCTTAGGTAAAACAAAGTTGTGCTAACATGCCTCAGATGAATTCCAACAATGCTATCAACCCGTCTTTCTCAAACTGGCCCGGCAACATGCCCTCTCACTTACAATGTGTGTTTGTTTTTGTTAACTGACAGGATGAGTCAGTCAGACCATTAAAGGATCCTTCAGAAGAGGAACTGCCATGTATACCTCCAGGGCTCTGTAAGCTGTTCACTGCCTTGAATTTATATAAACTTTCCTTAAATATATTGTAGCAGTCTTGGTTAGACATTACACCCTATTTTTCTGTTATTTTTTATAGCGGATGGTGAAGCAACAGAAATGCTGTGGCAGTTGCGATCCCAGCGCCGCCAGTCATCACCTGAGCTCCCAGAGACGGTGACCCGTCTTGTTTCCCCTGATGGCAGCCTCCTGTACCTGGTGGGCACCGCCCACTTCAGTGACAGCAGCAAACAGGATGTGGCCATGGTGAGCCAGTTGGACTTTCCAACAAGTTTTGTATGCTGCACCTGCGCTGTGGTTTGTTTCTGAGATGACGACATCTCTAAAACGTGACATAGGAAGTAACTTGCGGTCAACGGGCATTACGCCATTTTTAAGATGTGATATCCTGTATATTTTTCTGTGAAGTAATCGAATGAATGTGTAGAAGTGCAGTAGAGTGATGTTGCATGCAAATGCTCGAATCATGATAGCTTTCCGGTTCTGTCAAGCATAATATCGTCTTTTTTTCATTCACAATAATGCCTTTTGTTTAAGTATTTACCTCCTCCCTCAGGGCGCAGCTGCTATTTGTTTCTTGCATTCAGTGTCCTTAGCTTTCTTACCCGCTGCTCTGTCTCTCCCTCACACAGACGATCCGCGCCGTGCAGCCAGACGTTGTGGTGGTAGAGCTATGCCAGTACAGGGTGTCTATGTTGAGGATGGATGAGAATACACTGCTGAAGGAAGCCAAAGATATCAACCTTGAGAAGGTTCAGCAGGCCATCAAACAGGTCAGGCTTTCAGAAATATAAGGGGAATATCACTCATGGCTGTGTGAAAAAGTCCAATTGAAATAAAACGGACTGAGGCAGGACACAGGGAAAAGTAAATGTATGCATTTAAACTGCTTTCTATTAAGATATTAACACTTATAGAAGGATCACTGAAGTCATATCTGTTTCTTTCCTCTGTGATTGTCAGAACGGGTTGATGTCTGGCCTGATGCAGATTCTCCTGCTCAAGGTCTCGGCTCACATCACAGAGCAGCTTGGTATGGCTCCTGGAGGAGAGTTTAGAGAGGCCTTCAAAGAGGTGAGACATTGTCGAAAAGTGGGCAGTAACACCCGTTTCATAGTAATCTTTCTTCAATTATTTTGTCCTGTTTTCTTTCTCCACAGGCTGGACGGGTGCCATTCTGTAAATTTCACCTCGGGGATAGGCCCATCCCTGTGACGTTCAAGAGGGCCATTGCTGCACTCAGTCTGTGGCAGAAGGCCCGCCTGGCCTGGGGTCTCTGCTTTCTTTCAGACCCAATCAGGTATAAACTCATCTTAGACATTGAGAGCGTTTTGCTTAGGAACTGCCGTATCATTAGGCATTACCCTCGGAAGGAATAGAGATTTATGGCGTCCTGCAAATGGGAAATTTGTGTCTAAGCAATTGATTGTCCGGATTGGGATCGGGGCCAGAATCGGTTGGCACTGGTAATACACAGCATGATTCCTTTATGTTGACATCTGGGGTGGCAGCTTTCCAAAATCTGAACCACAGCAGAGTTGTAGTGTGCAGGTCAAACCTATTTTAGTCAAAGTGCAGGATACAAATACACGTGAAGGTAGAGCAGGAAATAGATATCAATAAACTGGATTAACAGCCCCCAATACTTTAATGACATCACCAATGTTTGAACTACACAAGGTTGAGCCTCTGTTTTTCTGTCATATTACATAGAAGCATGAAGTCGATCCATCTGTGCACCAACACATTCTCTACAGTACATGCAGACAGTTTCTTTAAACTGTTAGTGTCTGTGAGACCTGACTGGATGACTTCAGAGATCTCTTAGATGAAGCCTTAACACAACATTGCTTAGTCATATAAACAGAGCTTCAAAGGAAAGTCTGGAAGTAAATTTTTCACGCTGTTCTCACAGCATAGCAAACTTCTAAGCTCATCACTCATTATAGCCGCGTGCTAATTCGAGGACTGGAGCCTCTGAATTTCAATGCCCTACTCCTAGCATCCTCCAAATGCAGAGTTGTATTCAAATTCAGAGGACACGTGCTGTATTTTAGGTATTAATGAACCGGTTCTCATCAGTCAGAGGTGGTCTAATAGATGATTATCGACCGATGAACAAACCTGTGTGTGATGCAAGGCAGACAAATATTCAACATGTCATAACTCATACTCGGGTGAGATGAGTTCCAGGATACTCTGTGCAGTGTTGTGCAATCTGTTCACAACACAACACAACACATCACACCCCACTTACATTGTTTTTATTTTCCAACAAACACGTATGCAGTTTTGCCCTCGCTCACAAAGTCATAACAAAAAGGGAGGTCCCACCATGGCAATCAGCTAACAAAAAGATTTATATCAAAAGCAGAGTAAGCTGATTGCCTGAAGGGAGAAGCAGAGAGGGAATGACTGACTGAAGTCTTGCTTAAATGGTTACAGATGCACTGAGTTATGGCAATCAACCACCCAGAGGGCAGAGAGAGACACAGACAGGCCAAACTCCCCAGTTCACCACAGAGACCATCACAATACAAACTGTTTGTATGTGACTGCTCTGACTTCGGTGAGGCCCAGTATTGTATAGTACTTTCTCATGAATGTGTAGTGTTTCAGCTTCAATTACTGAGGGAGACAAAACCTCTGAATGTGTGGAATCTCCCACTAATCCAGACAGGGAAAATCTCTTTGCAGCTTTGGAGTCCTTCTGGATGTTGGCTGTTTAAAATCCCTGTCAACCCCCTTTTTAGATGTGTTACGATACTTTTGCATTATAGGATAGAAACAAGTGTATGTAGCTTTTAAAACAATGAATATGTATGAAGACTTTGAATGGTGGCCGCTTGAACTGTGTGGAATATAAGCCCATGCCAGCAGAAACATGATTTTGCACAATCATGCAGATTTCCTCTCCTAGTTGTTCCTCTTATTTTCACTGTATATTGTCAACCAGAAAACTGTGAACAGGAAACAAGAACACACATCTTCTCCTTTCTACTTGACCCTCAACTCACTGTGTTTGACTCTGTCATGTTTCAGTAAGGAGGATGTGGAGAAGTGCAAACAGAAGGACCTGCTGGAGCAGACGATGTCAGAGATGATTGGCGAGTTTCCTGCTCTCCACCAGACCATCGTGGCTGAGAGAGACATCTACCTCACGCACACTCTCCGCCAGGCTGCACGCTGTGTGGAAGCTCCCTCCAATGCCCAGAGTGGGTATCACGCTCTTCACCAAGACACCAAGCTGTCTAATTTTGTATTATTGTATTATGTGTATTGATGTGTTTATGCATATGGTTCAGAATTAGCGATTAGCAGTGATATGTTTTAAATGCTGCAGTAGATTGTTCTGCTTAGTGATGTTTAATATGAAATGGGAAGCAATTTTTACTTCAGTGTATCTGGAACAAACCTTCACTTGTACTCAAGGTTCAACTGATTAGAAATTGTCGGTCAAAGGTCACCATCACCTTATTAAAACCTGTTTTTTGCAACATCATAATCATCTGCAAAAACACCTTTCTGCCTGAGATTGACGGAGACATCCAACCGTTGGGCAGTAATTCTCGATTAAACACTGACTCTCTCAGGATAATATATGTATATTAACAGTATGTTTTTGTTTATGTATGCTCTTGTAGAAGTGCCTGCGGTGGTGGTAGGAGTTGTTGGAATGGGTCATGTCCCTGGCATAGAAAGAAACTGGGAGCAGAATCTCAACATTAGTGAAATCATGAGGTAAGTTTGTCCTTGTTTTCAGTGTTAAAAATACTTCCTACTTTACATTTCCACAGCTGCTTTATGTGTGTCTTTCTCTTCCTCAGTGTGGCACCTCCCTCACGTTTTAGCTGTGTGTTACGCGCAGTCATGAAGGGTGTCATGATGGGAATGCTGGGATATGCCTGCTACCGTGCTGGAGGGAGTTTAGGTAGAACCATGCTGTCTTTACCTGCTGTCCAATCAGTTCTGGAGAATCTACGGCCACCCCCTGTTTGACCCTCCTGGTCGTCTCGAAGACAGCAGTGATGCGTTCGATTTCTGAAACGATGCATCATTTACCAATGGCCTTAAAACAGGAGGTGAGGCTGAAGGAGAGGGTTCATCAGCCTACACGAACATGAACTAATGAGGACCTCAGGAGGTTGAGAGCCTCTCACCTTGCAATGACGTCCCTATAGACACAGTAGGGCCATACTGCCAAAGAAACCATCATAGTACTTTTTTCATATTCTGTCCAAATCCTGCATTTTGTTTTACAAATGCCAATAATTCCTTCTGATTATATTTACATTCAACCCGGCGTTCTTTTTAACCACCTACACAGAGATTTTACTTGACAGTATCATCTCACGGCCATTTGAGAGATCATCTTTAGTCAGCTGCCGTGATATTACTAAGCCATTTTCTCAGTGGGACACTTTTCTAATGTCTTCTTTTTCTTTTCTTTTTTGTCCTTTTGTTCTGGTGCCAATTAGAATTTTTTGGGATAATTGTCACATTTCAAGTTCCAGCACTTTATATGAGACTGGTAGAGTTCTGTACCGCCAATGCAGAGATCCAAAAGTAAATATATCAAAACATAAATATAATTAAAAAAAAATATATGTTCTTGTCTGGGAACCTTCTGTTTTTGTGTTTGACGTAATGGTTAAAATTGGGGACATAGATCCATCCCCCATTTCTTTAAAAGTAAGAATTATAATACAGGATGAACTGTAGACTAAATGGATTTATTTCCCCTGTGTCCTGCCTACATCAACAGAGAAGTGCCTCATAATGCAGCCGTAAGGGCTAAAGATGAAATACATGGAATAGCAGAAATGTGTTATATTCATCCTACACATAATACCAACAAATGGTCAATGCAGCTTTGTAAGATTCTTTCCTTTTTTAAATATAACATTATTAAGACATTGTGTAAATATAGTTCTTGTAAAAATAGTCATTCAACCTGTGTAAACTTGATTTATATCCAGAATATGACACATGATACATTCAACAGAGACCTGATGCTGGCTGAGCTTCCGTGAGCCTCAGGGGGAGCAATGCATAACATCCTATGATGTGTATATTCTATGGTACCTCAAATATGAGTCATCCTCATGTTTGGCTTTAGATGCAGCTGGCGCTGTGTTTGAGTAAAACAAATGTGTGCAGAAGGTCATCTCTAAACGCCTTCACATGACAACATCTGACATTCAGCGCACCAGCTCTTTGTACTTTTAAGATACATGCATTATCACTCCCCTTTCTGATTTTTAAATGGGAATGGGAAAATTACAAATTGTAATGTTTAAGAATTGAGATTTTCCCATTTGGGGAAATTTTGTTCTAGACTTGTATTTACTACTATGACCGTTAAGATCAGCCAGAGTTGGGAGGTAGAGCCTTACACTGCAAATCACTGCTGCCTTTGACCTTTAGAATACCTCATCCGATGAGGTTCATCACCACCGCTAACCTGTGCCCACTATACAGAGGTGTTGGTGTAATACGTGGTAGTGTAGGTGATGCTCCATCAAATTCAATAGGATATTTTCATGGTTGCACAGATAGAAACCAGCATTGATATTCCTAATCTGGATTTGAAGTAACAGTATGTACAAATTATTTAGCTTCATTTATAAGGCATATCAAAGGAGCTCAGTTATTGTTTTCATTTTCAAAATGCTCTAACGAGTTAATATGGGAAATAACCCAGACAAACTGTCTTCCAACTGATTCAGTTATTCTCTATGGATGACAGATGTGGTCTTGCCTCTCTGTCCCTCATCAGTATAATACAATCAAGTTATTTTTCTGTTTCCTCCTAATGTAACTTCCAAATATTTAATCAACCGTATGCGATTTCCAAGGTACTGTATGCCTGTAACAGCCTGTATGTTGAATTGTTTCCCCATGCCCTTGTCTGGTGTTTTCATTTTCAACAAGCCAAAACAGTAAATGCTAAAATCTGTAATGTATTATAAACTATTTTAAATTATATTATATTTGCCTCAAGATTGTTTATTTTTTCCACTCGATTTTTTGCCATGACCATAAATAATTTTAAAATGCATATTCAGTCAAGCTTTCAGTCGTGCATGTGTCCGTCTTTGTTTCCTAAATCTTAACATTCGTTCTCGTGTTCTACGCTTCATTAGGTTCCGTTTCACTCTGTGTTTCCATCCGAACCAATAACAATGTAACACCGACTGCCTTGCAAACATCCGGAGTAGCTAGCAGGATTATGAAAGCATGATAAGCGACTTTTGTGAAACTGCGCCAGCGGATATAAACGGGCAGATGGGAGTGACGTTAGGTTGATGGCGTTTGTCGGAGTGGGACCGTCACGCATTTGTCTCGCCGGTGTGTCCGTGTTCAGACTCTTCTGTACGGTCGGGATGGAAGAAATGGGTCTGGCTATGAGTCGTTCCCCTCTGGAACGGCTCGACTTTGATAATCTCGTCCTCAAGAAACTTCCCCTGGACTCCTCCGAGGAGCCGGGGGTCCGGCAGGTGAAAGGAGCGTGTTTCTCCCGGGTCAAGCCGCAGCCCGTCACCAAGCCTCGGTTTGTGGCAGTGGCACATGGAGCCCTGTCGCTCCTGGGGCTCAGCGGGGAGGAGGTCATGAACGACCCCCTCGGGCCGGAGTATCTCAGCGGCTCCAAAGTCATGCCTGGATCCGAGCCCGCGTCTCACTGCTACTGCGGCCACCAGTTCGGACAGTTCGCCGGGCAGCTGGGCGATGGCGCGGCCTGCTACCTCGGCGAGGTGAAAGTGCCTCCCGACCAAGACCCCGAACTGCTCCGGGAAAACCCGAGCGGTCGCTGGGAGATACAGGTGAAGGGAGCCGGACTGACGCCTTACTCCAGGTATGCGTACTATGTTTCCTGTTTTTTTTTTGGCAGTAGATGTCATGAAATATTGCAGAGATGATGCTAAGGAAAAGCTATTATCCATCATATTTTTTTGAAAACTATTTTAAATTCAGATATGGATTCTTCAAAGGAAGCCAAATGTTATGTTAACTTTGCATGTAATGTGTGTGCTGTCTTCCCACCTCTCCATAGACAAGCTGATGGCCGTAAGGTCCTTCGCTCCAGTATAAGGGAGTTCCTGTGCAGTGAAGCCATGCACTTCTTGGGCGTTCCCAGCACCAGAGCGGGCTCTGTCGTTACGTCGGACAGCAGAGTCGTACGGGATATCCGCTACAGCGGACACCCTTGCCACGAGAGATGCTCAGTGGTCCTTCGCATCGCTCCAACCTTTCTCAGGTGAGCGCACGTGTGACCGCCATCTATAAATATCTAAGTTCTTGAGATGTATGCGCAAGAGTTGATTGTCACAGTTGTGCACTGTCTGAACAGGTTCGGCTCCTTTGAGATATTTAAGCGTGCGGATGAGAACACGGGCCGCCAGGGTCCCAGCTACGGACGTGATGAGATCCGAGGACAGATGTTGGATTATGTCATCGAGATGTTCTACCCTGAGATCCAGCAGAATCACCCAGACAGGGTGGAGAGGAACGTGTCTTTCTTCAGAGAGGTCAGAATACCTGGGTGACTCTGTGTCGAAAGACTTGTTATCAACGTCTTGAAAACATTTGCAAGCAGGCATGACTTTGGAGTTGGAAGCCAGGAACAGTTGGATCCTCTTATCCTGTTAAGCTGAGAGCGTGACCGCTGCATATGCTGAGTCACTGCCCTCTGCTCACTATATAAGATTAAGACATTAACTAGGAATTAAACTCCGGATAGACAGAAAAAGACAGCGACTTGCCTGACAATTACATTAACATTTTCATGAGATACTGTCTTGTCTTCTTGTATGAAGGTGATGCTTCGTACGGCTCGACTCGTGGCTCAGTGGCAGTGTGTGGGATTCTGTCATGGAGTCCTGAACACAGATAACATGAGCATCCTGGGGCTCACCCTGGATTATGGTCCCTATGGCTTCATGGACAGGTCAGATATTGACGTAGGGTTTATGTTCTTCTGCCTT
>CAAKHC010006797.1:5683-47709 GCA_901007825.1 Macroramphosus scolopax
TTCAATAATTCAGGGGGAAAAGAACATGAGCAACTGCACTCATTAGCCGGTTTGCAGTCGGGTGCAGATGGTCCTTCTCCACAAGTCTGCCCAGTTCACCCAGTAAATCAATATTCACAAACAGACTCCACAAAACAGAACACACAGACAAACACATGCTAAAACCTATCTGGTACTAAATACATGCATGCAGTCATTTATCGCTGTCTGCTCTCTTCCATGTCTGTTGATAACTGTCATTAAGAAATGATTTGATTAAACTGGGCTGTGCAGGCATGACCACAGAAAACAGACAAAGAGCCTACAACAACCACAATGCACTGGGCTCATTGCCACCACTCCCCTCCTAACTGAAAGAAAACAGTTCAATTAATTCGGACAAAGAAGAGGAGGCCTTATTCTGTGCACGTACAGATAAGGCTAATCAATAGTGTACCGTTTGGGATGGCTAAGTACAATCTGTATTCCAGGTGACGGCATTTCCTTCGGGAGTTCTCCGTGCAGTTAACGTGTAGGGATGTTAAACATCACTCATTTGAATAATACTACACAATGTGATACAAAGCTGGTTTAAAAAAGGCATCTAAAGCCACATCAGGACCTTCGTCCCACAGGACCGTCGCCGGGCAGTATTTCTCTTTCATCAGGTGTGTGAGTGTGTCGGTGCAGTAGCAGACCTCCAGTGTGTCAGGCATGACTGTGTCTGACTAAATATTCTGGATAGATGCAAAAATCATTAAAACAGAGCGATTCCCCTGGGAAATCCCCCTCTCCGATTCTGTACCCGAGCCATATCCCCAAAATACTTCAAACATCGCTCTCTCTTTCTCTCCGTCTTTATCGGCGCTGTTTCATTGCGATGGAAGAAATGTTTTTGGAATATATGTATGCTAATTCCCCTCAGCTGGAGTCCCAGGAATCAGGATCAATAAGATTATTTGAAAAAACCTGATGAAGAAAGTCAGATCCCGTCTCGATTTTTAGGCGTTCTTTCTAACAGTCTTTCCAAAGGATTGGAATGACAAAACCCTGTGACGGAGGGTTGGGAGGAGGACGGCAGCAATGTGGACTCATAACAAAGATGACCGGTCGAACAAGGAAGGCTACAACAAGAGAAACAACGCACATTTAGCAGGTTGTGCACAAGAGCTGAATGAGTGCAATAAAAAAACAATCATATTGCAGGTATTTCTGACATATTGTTGATGCAATATGACAATTTTAGATTAACAGAGATGTTGCATGTATGTATGCATGGGATGGCTGAAGGAGTCTGAACCAAACATACACATTCCTTTACCTCCGGAGAACTTTCTTTGTAGGCTAAAGCATCTCCACAATGCTTCATCTATAATGTCCCATCGTGTATATTTAAGATGATGCTTTGGTTTTGTATAGCAAGATGCATCTGAATCATTAGTTGTTGTTGATTGGTTTTCTGCAGCGTTTCTTTTGGATGTCTTATTATAGAAGATTATAACAATTTGTATGCAAACTGGCTTCACACCGGAGTGTTAGCTGGTGTCTCCTCAGTCTGGCTACCAGGACTGTTTCGGAAAATGACACATCGTGCACCGCAAAATGATCTACGGTAAATTGGCAGAAAAGCATTGCAAATAACAGCAGTTCCTCTCAATGATCATCTTCCAACAACGGACATGACCGCCGCAGTAAAACTATTGGCACAAGCGTTCTGGATGAACGTGTTCTCCATAACCACGGATTTAAAAAAAAAAAAAATGACATCTGCTGTTTTGGAGGGTTAAATATTCGTGAGAATTAGTGGATTTTCTCATAAGCTGATTCCAAACAAAACACAACAAACGACACTAATGATTGTGTCACATGACTCAATTGGCTTCCGAGAGTTTTGTTCATCTTACGAGTGATTAAAACAGAAAGAGTGTGAGACAAAAAAAGACTGATTATCTGTCTGGTTATCAGCCCAGTTTACCGGTTGTCTCACTGATTGTGGAAAGAGTGACATTTAGAGGAATCGACTAAGAGGTGTGACGTGCCAACGCAGACTGCTGGTAATGGAGACTGGCACGTTCGAGATAGTTTAAAGAGATCCAAAAATGGGACTTGCAGAGTTAAGGGCTAATATTTCACGCCTGGGGACGATTTATTCTGCCTCCTCTCTCAGCAGCCGCATCCCGCTTGACATGTGTGTATTTTGTAAAGAGAGTGTGTGTGTTTGTCAAGTTGTCAAATGCTGAGCTGGAATATTTAAAACTTGAAAGCCAACAGTTGATCCAGGCATGTGTGTGTGTGAAATCTACAATAATACAGTGAGGCAAAGAACATCACTGAGCATGTGTACGCCTGTGAACAGCGGTGTCACTGTGGACAGTTTGAGGGTCGTGAAGCACCTCATTAGAACCATAACGTTACTCCGCCTTGGCTCCGGTACAAACTGTAAGACACTGACTTCCCATCAGCGCCGTTAAAAGACATGAGCTGCATGTCCAAGCCAATTTAAGATGTTTTAAAAAAAAAAAGGATGCACGGCGTCTTGAACATCCAGTTCACAGAATTAATAATCAAAAATAAAAAGGAACCCACTGAACAGTCAGTGGAGTGACATCATTCCTTCACTGCTGGAGGAAGAGGAGGGGAAGGATTGTGTGGATATTTAATGTACAGTTTTCTAGTCTAATTTGTACAGTGATTGCATGAAAATGAGTCTGGTGTTCTTGCATAATCAGTCTAACAAACTAACCGCAGTGAACATATATAACGTCCTTGCTGGAGGGAACAATAATGTGTACATAATGTGTACATAATAATCTTAAATGTGTGGGTTTCACAGTCAAGGCACCGCTGGAACGGAGGAAGGTGTCTTGTAGTTCTCTGACTCTCTTAATCCTCTTGCAGCAGAATCAATATCTTTTGTCTTCTATTTCTCTGACATTCATTTGTCCCTCCCTTACTAGTCTTTTCCCGAACAGCATCTTGTAATATTGACAACCCTGCTTGCTTTAAATGATGCGTGAACCCCTGAGGAGTCTCCGGCTACGTCGGCCATTTTTCAATACTTTTGGTTCTACCTTTTGTTGCCGCCCTGGTACTTTAGCAGCGCCGTGTGTTTCCTCTCGCCTTTGTCTGTGTTGCCTCGCAGGACCTTGTGGGCAGAGCTTATCAGTGCCACAGGGAGCACCTGCCTGGTCTCCTAAGGGGTATTTAACCCTGGTCGTCACGGCCTGTCACTTTTTACCCCTCCGGCGCAATGTGTTGTTTAGTTGGCTTCTTCCTGAATATTAGTTTAACCCTTCACTCATCCACGTGCTGACTCTGATAACACACACCTCACACAACTACATGGGATTTTCTTGATTGTAGATTTATAATAAACGTGCATAATAAACCTGTGCATCTCCAGTTTTTTGTCACGGCTTCTCTTTTTGAGCTAAGACACAGTATCAACGTATTGGACCCAAAAATGAATTATTTATATGTGTGCATGTGCATATGCGTGTGCGTGTGCATGCATGTATGCACATCACATATTGTACTACATTAAGTAATCCCGCCCTGGGCGACGACAGACATGATACTGTACGTTCATCTATTTTGTACCATCCGTGCTTGTGCCGATTGTAAAACTCGATCAGTGTCTCACTCGCGCAAGAGATTCTGGGCTGTGTGTGTGTGTGTGTGTGTGTGTGTGTGTGCTTTTTCGTGCATGTCCACTGCACCCTTTTTTAGCCTCGGGCTAAGCATGAACACTAACCAGTTCGGAATCCATTAATCCATCCTAGTTTATCCACCAGATGATGAAATGTATCCTGCGCTGTTCGAAAGGACGTATTTGTCGGTATTTGACGTTCCTCAGTGTTTCCTGCTGTCATACGCTGGATTCTGCTGGATTATTTCATTATGATTAAATAGTCTGCAAAGTCACCTTTTCCTGCTTTTCTCCCTGACTTACACTTTACTGTCAGCTTCCCATCTCATTGTACTTGTTCCCCTCCCAGCGCTGCTTTCCTGGATGATTGTCCTGCGTCAGTGCTGGGAAATAGATCTTTTTGGCCTCTTCAGAGATGCTGACCTGTTTGACACTCGTTGCCGATTGCCAAGAAGCCGACATACACGACCAGTATTCACTATATAAAATAGAACACAATGTAATGATGGACCAACATCTAAAAGGATATGGACATGTACAATGAAACGCAATGTTGATGGAAATTTAACACGACAACGCCTGAATGAATAAAAAAAGACGAGTTTTTCAGAATAAGAGTATAACGCTGCTTTTTGTCGACAATAAAAGTTGAATACAAGAACACCAGTGACTAACAGCTGAGGTTTAAGTGACTTTCTCGTCTGCCACATGTAAATAAGTACAACCATTAAAGGGACACTTTGTGATTTTCAACAACCTTTGTACCAATTAAATCATTTGAGCAAAGGACACATAAACAGGCTCTTTTCTCCGGCTATTTAACATCAGTTTAAAAGAAAACAAAAGTGTTCAAGGAGTGAGACACTTCTTCAAACGCCATCTACACACCGTCCTCTGAGACCAACCGCTGAGTACGTCTCAGACTGATTCATTTTCATCCAGACAGTTCAACGATCACACCGAATCAAATCACACATCAACACTTTGATAACAAAGTAATCTGCATATCGACACGGCCGTCCCGCTGGGCTGCTGTGCCTGCGTAGACGGGACTAATGATGCTGTTGTCTGCTGCGCTTGTGCTCCTGCAGGTAGAAAGTTTAACAAGTCAATAGGCCATTACTTCCACCCGGCGCAGATTCATTCATGGTGTTTTGTTGCTGGTTTTTGGCCAGTGCGGTTGTCATTTTTTCGCCAAGAGCCTGAGTTGTAGTGGATTTAACTGCGCCCATCTGTGCACCCATGGGTGTGTTGGTCTTAAAATGCTTTAAAGGCTCGGTCAGGCTCATTGTAGGCAAATTGATGTCTTGATGCAGTGATGCCAAAGACAAACAAAGAACAAATCACTGTCCCATTAATTTCCTTTGCTATTTAGAGCAACAACTAAAGATGAGCTAATCCGCGGTCATAAAGCATCAGAGACCAACCGCAGAGTTCTGTGACACGGATCTGGATTCATTCAAAGGCTTAACTAAACAAATCATTAGTCTGCTGATCATGACAAAGTCAAGGGAGGGATATACAGTGTGGATCTCCATCCGGTAACCATGGTAACACATTTAGCAGGATTAGTAAAGTCTTTCATCCAAGTTCTCCACTTAAGACAATTTCAAAAGATCATTTTTTTAAAAATATTAATTTGCATCCCTGGATCATCATCTTTGTTCCAGTTGCTATGATTCATGCTATGATTCGGTCATCAACACCGTGTCGTCGCTCCAGAGTGAGTAAAACATACGCGTGTATACGATGACACTGACATGATGCCGTGTAAATGATTGACTTATTGAATAATTCATCACCGGCCGTCTTTTGTCCAGTCAAACATTCATATTTTACAACATCTTAGCATATTCCCGACTTCCCTCACATCCAATAGTCATCCAGTATTTATTCTGTGCCTCCAGCCAGTTAATAATGGATGCTGTGGCTTTGGCAGCCGGCGCTGTAGCTCTCGTACATGAGTTGATTTTGAATGTACAGTACACTAAATAGAACAGTGATCTACCACCTGTAGAAGTCCTGAGTGTGTCGGCTATAGTCAGACTCGTACTACATGTCAGACTTCCGTCACCTGGAATTAAAGTTTGTTTGGGGATACGGTTAATAGGCTGTGACAGACATGCGGTGCTGAAAAAGAGCCAAGTCGTCGGTTTAGTTTTTCCCCCACTTTGTCTTATAAAACATTCCCTGTGACACTTCAGCCGATTTGCACATCACTTCATATCACTGTCACAACATCCGGAGAAATCCCGCAACCCACATCTGTGGTTCTGTCGGCTCGCCGATCTACATGGCTATCTGTTCTGTTCAGACGAGCCGTCATGACGAGCGGCTCAATATTTCATAAACACCGTAAAATGTGCGGCGAACCCGAGACGACAGCAGCTGCACGTATCCGTCAGTCTGGATGAAAAATGCATTCGACATTTCATAATTTCGTTGTTCTCTGTCTTGTAGATGAATGTTCATGAATGTTACATTTTGGATTGCTATTGTGACTTCCGCTCATACAACGGTTCCATGTTCTCGTCGTCCGTCGAGACGTTCATCCAAATCCGAGTCTTGATTCAGGTGAATGATTTATACATCATTTATATTTTATACTCTTGCTAAACTTACCAATGCAGAAAGTATCGAGTGATATATTTGCAAAATGTGTCGCGTCACTTTGATGTTTTGTCTTTCACACGATTACAAAGCTGCACAAAACTTTGCATGTTGACTTGCCACTTTGCCTTAAGCTCAGCATCAGATGGAACCGAGTAAAAGCTGGTAAAAAGTTTGTGCATTGAGAGAGTGTAACTACATTCTTTGGTTGTGTTGGGCCTTTGGAGGCAAACAGCGTCTTGGCGTTTCCTCGTATCTGCTGCAGAAAGAAGAACCGAGGACTAATCTAGTTTATGTAATAGCAGAAACAAAACGGTGCCCCTGCAGAAATACACACTTTTATTTTTCTTTCTATCTCCATTTCTAAAACATTGATAAATCTCATTCATGGGGCCGTTCATGTCCGCTTGTTTTCATGGAATCTGCCATTTGAGTGTGTTCTTAAGATCTAGAGGAGAAGATGCAATAATGTGTTGTGTTGTATCACCGCTTCCCAACCTCAGTGTCTGATCTCCATCATTTCTTACATCCAAACACTGATATCAACTTGTTTATGCAGCAGACTGCTTGTGGAGCCTGACTGGTGTAAAATAGAGCAGTGCTGCAACAACAACAGGCAGAGGAGCACAAAAGCAGTCCATTGTCGAGCTTTATTTTAGCTGATACTGATCCTCTTAAACTGATAAGCCTAATATCCCTGTGATACAGACCCTTAGGATTTGCTCCAGACATATTTCCCGCTGGAGCGAGCGAAGAGAGACTCTGAAGAATTTCCCCTTGAAAATCTAGAATGTTTAACAAGCATCCCGATTCTTTAACCACCAGGGAACGTTTCAAGAATCTTGATCCAGTGGAATCTTCCATGATCCAAGACAATCCGAGTGAGGAGCGGCGATGGATCCAGATGTATCATTAAAGCTCTTAGACCTCATCCTGCACCCCCATAAACTAACCAGGGCAATTACAGGAAGCAATTATTTCACGCCAATGCAGTGTAAAGTGTAAAGTGCTCCATCTAGACTTTTTGGGACCCCTCCAGCTTTTCATTACAGCTTCTTTGGCCGCTAATGGCTACCCTGGGAGCGTTTCCCAGCTGCAATCAAAAAGTTGAAGAATTGGGACAATGAGCTCAACCTAGTTTTTTTTCTAGTTGACTCACTGATATATGCCTTTTTTAAAATGATTCTAAAAGCACGAGCTCATGATTTTATAAGGCTGGATGAAGGATTTGTGGCAGCACTAATAGTTAGACAACCCTGGTCCAGTATTACAACTTCATACACTCTTCTATACATCTTGTGCACAGCAGTCGGGGGGGTGTCAGTATGTCTAATGCATGTGAAGAAAAGCTACTTCAAATATCACCGACAAGACACTTACACTTCAGTTCACTGAAAGTGAAGACGAGCCTTTGAGCCGGGAGACACGTAAAAGTTTGCAGCGGTGCACAAAGCGTTCTCCGGTTATCTTTCAATGTTTAATCAGTGCGTGATTGAGACAGGAGGAAATTCAATTACCTGCACCGCGCCGCCATTGTGCTCAGAATTGCAGGTGTCATCATCAGCCTAACACAAACATGCATTCATGAGCAAACAACAGACGTGTTTCTGCATATACGCGCACACACACGCTGCTTTATGCACGGAGACGGAAAAACAACCGTGTGACAAACACATTTGGATCCAATTAAACGGACTATGCAGCCCATGCGGGAAAATGCAGGTACAGTACAGCAGTAAGTCAAAACAAACACACAAACAAAGCTAATTCTGATGTACCTCATTTCTCTTGACACCTGCGTGTGTGTGTGTGTGTGTGTGTGTGTGTGTGTGTGTGTGTGTGTGTGTGTGTGTGTGTGTGTGTGTCCTCATCAGTGTGAACCTTTCAGTGTCTCAGTGGGTGGATTCCAACACCAGATGTGATGCCCTCTTTCATATCTCATCAACCATTCTGTCCCACCCCCAGTGAACTCTGGGATACCACCAGTAGGTGCTTTGTTGAAAGGTAATGAGGACAGGAAGGAGGTCAATTATCACGTCTCAACACATTTTGGCTCCAGTGGTCTAAAGTCAACAGGACGCTGGTATATCTTCATCACTCTGGAATCCTACACAGCAAGAGATGAAAGTTGTTCTACTTCTCTAATATACTGTGTGTATGATTCCAGGAGACCGGTGAGCCCTCATCCTCCTCTTCGTATTGAGGGATGCGTCTGAAATGTTGATGTAGCGCTTAAAACATTCATTTAATGCTTGTGTGTTGAGTCTTTAAAGAGTAACTAAACCCCTTTTTTTAAGCTGTAAACCGAGCAAAACAAGAACACGCTTTCAGTGGAGGGAAAGAAACTTTGCCAAAGAGCACTTAAGCTGATCTGGAGGCTCAGAAAGCTCCTGAATTGTAATTTGTTAGACACTCACAGGAGATTTGAGACTCTGTCTTCTAATTCCGAAGAAAGACCAGACTGCTGGTTCAAATCAAACGGATTTGGAACTCTAAAAACTTGAATTTGGTGACAGCAATGCACACAAGATCATACAGAGATTATCTCATAATGCAATATCCTACAGGCCCATAACACATGTGTATCATCCCCACTCCTCCAATGAAATCCTCCGTCTCTAAAAATGCCGGCGCTGCATGTTTAGTATTTGTGAATCGCTATTTTCCAGACAGGAAAACCTTGTGGGAAACATTCCCGAGATCACACATGAACTGTGCAGAGCGAGCGCGTCGTCACCTTCGGTCGCTCACCAGTTGAGTGATGAGGATAAGCACTTTAAATCCACCTTCACCATCTGCCGCCAACAGTCTCCAAACATCAGCTCAGCGTCGACCCAAATAATTGCCCCTCCTTGCTATTTTGTGACATAAGCTGAATTCGTGTGACGTCTTGCATATTGCAGTACAGAAGACCGCTAAATACTGCAATATCACGGTTGTCTCGTCTCGTCCGCTCCGTATTTATTAACACCCGTCCACATTACCCGGAGTCCAGGGTTAAGTTGAAGGCGAAAAGCATTACGTAGGACTCCTCTGCCGCCCTTCACAGTCCGTCTGGAGTCTCCTTCGCTCATCGAGCACCTTCCAGCCGGTTAAGAACTTTGATTTGCTGCGTGTCTAAACGGCGCCGGGATAAAATGAACTCGCCTTGCCTTTCCAACTCCAATATACACTCAGAACAGGGACAAGGACTTATTATTGGCCTCAGACCATTTCCCCCATTCACACGCACAAACATCCATCCCGAGCCACGGTCAGATCCTCCTTAATGCGTGACAGTTGGTCCTTAATGCGGAGTTTGATCAACGAGCAGCTGTTGTATCTTTATTATCTGGTTGAATTGGCTGACAGAGCTGTGAGATTTTTAGCTGGATTGAAAGCAACGGAAAATACTAAAAATAATATACAGAACAACATCATCCTCTTCTTCTTTTTGTCAGGGTCAGAAGGGTTTTGAATGAACTGCAGCCTGGACTGATGGGAGACACCAGTGCACCCTGGACAGGTCTGTCACAGCTAACACAGATGGACAGGAAAGCACTCACACTCTTATTCACACCTACGGGCGATTCATTACCTCCAACCCACCAACCGACTTGTAATTCTTCAGCCTGTGTGGAACCTGGATCGCCCGGCGGAGACAACGGAGGGAATCAACACTCACCGAACCACGGGGCTTCTTGTTATCGGGGTAAACAACGCACACGATCGGAATTATTTCCTTAGAAAGCTCGACGTGCACGGGACCAGATTAGCAATGAAACAGCCAGTTGAATTTGCTCAAGTTCCCAAGTAACTGCCTTTTGTGTTAAATTAGTATCCCAGTGCGGACATAGACTACAAACAGATGGCAGCTACAACATGCAAATTAGATTTGCATCAGTGAGTTACTGGTCTACCAGGACATACGATACTGTACATGGCCCAGGGCTGGACTGTAATGCAGAGCTACATGTGGAAGCCAACAACACCTCTCGGTGTCTGTTGTTCTTCATCCCTCTTGCTCTTATAGCACCTGTGATGGAGACGACTGAGTAAAGTCATCAAAGAAGACGGAGGGGATGTTCGGGGTTATACAGCCGGACCACAGGACTGGTCCATCTCTATTTTAAATAACCTCAGGGGCTTTTTCACACTGCCAGCTATATAATCACGATATAATAAGATAACTGTTTATGCATCTGTATAATTACATTCGTAAAAATACATCTATAATCTCTGTGTACTAGATTATTTTCTGTCACTGCCTAACTGGATTCCGAAAATACTGCATTGCAAATCACACAGATTTATGGTTTGTTATGTGATCTTCTTTTGATAAGTCACGTCAAATGTTTTACTTCCTCAAACTGTTGGGTGCCCCCCCTGCAGAGGCCGGCCCGCCTCCCCCTTTGACAACGTCTGATCTACAGACTTGTGTTGGAGTTAACTGTGTCTGCATGTGTGTTAGTGAGCTTTCCCAACTCTAGTAATGGTCACCGTGTTCCGTGAGCCGAGACATTAATACGGCTGCGACACCGCCTCACTGGTTTCCTGGATTACTGTACATGTGTCATGATTAAAGTACGTAACTTAGCAACAAGCCTGTGTTTACGCTGCAAGAAAATATACGTCCGCAAACGGTGTGCTGGGCCCCTAACCTGCTCTTAAGTATACCTGTCTATCAAGGTGTACAACACATTAGTTCCTAGTGACACACAGTTGTAGAGTCATGAGGGACAACAAAGCATTAGAAAGCATTAGCAGAGTGTTACTGTGATAATGGCCGTGTGTTAAGGTCATCATACCTCTCGGTTGCGTACCCAGTCGTGCCACTTGCCGTGCGAGTATCTGTGTGTGTGTTCGGCTCTGGGGGAGAATCTATTACACAATCCCCTTAGTCAAATCATTAACATGAAGAAGCACCGCAGAATCACATTAACTGCCTCCGAAGCTCGATTTATTGCCTCGGACACATCGAGTAAGTGGAAAAAAAGGTGTAACAGGTGTGTACAGGGAGTCCATATAATTAAGAATGGACCCCTGTGGCTTTGGATTTATATTTGCATGCAAGTGTAGAGTTGGATCGCAAATGGTTTTAGGCTCAAAGTGCCACAGGGAAATGATAGCTTGAATAAAAACTTCTTATTCCACATCCTCCATTCACTCATTATTGCTGACCAATGGTAGCAGTTCGTTTCTACCAGAAGGGCCTGCAGCCTTTGTCATACTTTTCTTCTTGGTTAGAAGTTTGTTGAACTGCCTTCACTCACTCATCCCTCTCCTGCTCAGGCTGGATGTGGGTCGTTCTGCAGAGTCTCATAATAACCTGCAGGCTGATACATAACTTAAGTTTCCTTTCCCATCTGAGGGCTGACTTTGTTAGGACACGACAGTAGAAGTAGTTTTTTGTGATCATTTTATAAGAACTTCAATCACCTCGGAAGTGAACCTCTGAAGAAAATGCATGACTCCGCAGCTAATGTGATGCGGGGGGGCTGCAAAACGATGGAATTGAACACCGGTCGAATCTCAAACGGGGAGAAATAGTGTTGAAAACATGAATATTTTGAATTAATGACGTTTCATTTATTTAATCATTTATCCGCTAAGACTGCTTCCTTTGCACTTTTTGATTTCATCCAAAACCGACTTTTTTTTTTATGTTCTGCCGTTTCCACTGAGCTGTTTATACGCACAAATTAAAATGCAAATTGAAACAGGCAGATGGAGACGCATCGAATGACTATTTAAATGAAGAAGGTGAGCGGAGAGAGTAGGAGTGAGAGGATTGTACGGCGTTGTACCTTGAACATGCATTTGTTTTAATTCTATCAGCGTTGGCGTCGACCTGCCGGGGACCGCAGATTGGAAGGAGACACACTGTACCGGGTTTAGCAGTTACCTTAAATCTGATTATGTTGGAGATAGTAGAGAGAAAAGAGAGGTTACGTTTTACTTTGTTTATCATTCACCTCTTTCTCACCTTTTATAATGAGCGATGATGAGAGTCTGACCCACCCAGTCAAATGTCATCACGTCTGGATCTGCTGTCAGATGACACCTCGCTCTTCATCTCTTAAACTCTGTTCTTAGTGTTCTTACTGCAAAGAGGACGGCCACATGAATAACATTACCGAGCCATCGCTGCTGCATTGGTGTGTCTGTGTTTAATGTCAGTGTGGCTGTGTTGATATTAAATAATACAGCAGCAGTTTAATAACTAATCATCTTTTTCCATTTTTCAATTCAAGAAACAGAAAGTTCCTGTAAATAACCTGAGCTGGTTTCATCCCTCTGAACAATGCAACTATTATATAAGTATTTCTCCTTTTAGTCTTTGCTTTATTATTTATAATGTCTTCCTGAAGGGTCTTAATTGTTGTTTTATACATGAAAGTATAGCAATTACCTTTATGTGCTTTAGGGGAAAGTGTATTAGTGTGTGTGTGCAGAGCGTTTGTCTCTCTGTTGTCTTCAGTGGTTGTGAAGGACAGATTGTCATAATTTTCCTTTCTGTCTCTGTGATTATGTTCATCCTTTTTTTTCCCTCCCTCTTCTTCTTTTTCAGTTTAGACAGGTCTGATGTGACATGTTTAATCATCTGGAGCTGATTTGAATATGTGTGTCTGTGGGTGGATTTGTGTGGAAGGTGTGTGTGTGTGTGTGTGAGTCATTATAAAACAACATGATGAATCTCTGGCGTGTCTCAGGTTGTGTTTCAGTTGTGTGGTTGCTTGCAAAAGGTCTGTCAGGGAGCATTGATCCGCACTCTGATGCATGCGCGTCCATGTGAATGTGGATTGTGTCGGTTAAAGACGATCGGTTGTTTCAGCGAACGCAAACACAACTAATTATATTCAATTGATGAAGTCCTCTGGCAGCCTTAGTGACTCTGATGGAAGCAAAGCAAAGAAAACCAGGTGGTGTATACAGCGACAACGTCTGAGTGGGTTGGTGCCAGGGGATGGATGGATGGATGGATGGCTCAACAACACAGGTTTGGATTCGTCTCCTATTTCCACTTCAGTCTCACTCTATTTTCAAACCATGATGGTCCCATCACTGTAACCAAACTATTATAATCACCACCAAGTCGTCCTCTAACCCTGATCTACACAACATGTACCTCCCTACACCACCCAAACTATCATAGCTTTGTCTTATTGGAGTCTGCAGACAGCATGAGGTCCTGCTGATAACTGCCGAAGGGGCACGAGATCACAAAGCTCTGTTGCTGCAATGGCCGACTGTATCTTGTTTTATGTGGAGGTCTGGTTTGTGTAACATTTGCAACTGAGCTGTAATAAGAACATAATATAGAAATAAATCAGCGCTCCTTGTCTGTTCTGGCTGTTCCTGGTGCACCATTAAGCCCTTTTAGTCAGATGTGGGAGGTTACTTAAGGAGAGTCTATTTTTAAACAGTTATCACTGCTTCACACTTTTTCAAGTCAGTCCTGCTGCTTTAGTTTTATTACATTTAAGCAGAATTATTGATTCATTTTATGTGGAAACATAAAGCTCCTTGACAACATAAGACATTTTAAACAACATGAATGGGACAATATCACATAGAAAGGATGATCCCTTGTTGTATCCACCAACAACAAACTTTATAAGACAACAATGATGCAAGAGTACCAAAAACGAAGAAGAGGAGAAGGAGACAAGGCACGTTTTGAATGTGATGTCCACGACAGAGGGAACTGGTAGCGACGTGGCTTAAAGTGAACCAGACAACACTGCCGACGGAGCAGATTCAGAGCAGGAAGACACTCAACAACGGCGGCGTTATTCAAGAGATTAGATCAAAGTTGTCGGCTCCAAGAATGTTACTTGGCAAGTGCACTACAGATACAGGTCCTTTCTGTTCTTCATCATTAGCTTATGTAGTATTATCTGTAATAACAGGCTGTTTACAAGGTTTTTGAATACCCCTCCTACTGCCCGACACACTATCAATACTTCTATTGAATAAAGAATGTGTGTCATTCTGGCACTTCTTGTTCCATGTTACAATAAATACTACTATTACACAACAGGATAAATGTAGTAGAATAAATGGCTCGGCCCCGGATGACAATGGGACACAAAGTGCTCCGCAAGTGTTCCATCCTCTGCTCAACCGCTCATTCCACTGGATAAGAACTGAAAAGTATATTTTAATTGCTCCGCTTTCTCATTATCTCTCTCTGTCTTCATTACCCGTAGAGTCGCCCTGTTTTTCCTTCTTCCTCCTTGTAGTGTGAAAACAAACAGACAGTTAACAAGAATGGAGTTTTAATAAGGATTAATGTTGAGAAAGAAAGTCCGCTGCCATGTTCTAAGTGTACTTCTAGAAGGTATTATAGCTGTCAAAAGACACATTATATCCATGAAATACCTGTAAAAAAATATTTTTTGAATCCTCACTTTCTCACCTCTCGCTCTGAAATCACCAACGATTAAGCTGGAATGTAAACAAATGTGTTTTTGTAAGATTAGTATGCAAATTTCATTGGCGGCAGAGACGTGCGTCCTGGTGAGATAATGTGTTGGTGTGTTTCAGATTATCACAGAATGGGTTTGCTTGTGAAAAAATAAAAAAAAATGGTGCTGTATTTTGTAAAAAAGAATTTAATTCCATTTGCGACACTTTCAAACAGTGAACACCTTTTTAATTTGAACGGTTTTGTTTGCAACATTTTTGCCACCCACCGCTTCCAAATGCACCGTCACACGGAAGAATAACACACATTGTTCTTGAGGTCTGCTGGATAAAGTTAAAAGCTTTTTCCTGTTGTTAAAGTGCTAATAGGACTCCTGCAGGAACGTTTTGGAGGGATGTTTTCCTTCTGCTGAAGCATGAAGAATTAAAAGAAGAATGAAAGCTTAAGAGGGAGAAAAGTGTGTGTTTGAGGTGGTTGTAATAGGCGACTCAGTAAAAAGTTTCTTGAGGTCTCTTCGTCTTGTGTTGTGTAAAGCTCTTTGCTAAATGTACCCGTCGCTCATTGGTGCCTTTTGACTAAAGCCACTTGTTGTATCTTATCAATCAATATGTTCTGTTGTAACTACACAGCCTTGAGTTCACTACTTCCTTTTCATCCTCCACATCATATTATATGATCTGCCACCAGGCACTCGATATAGAGGAGATACCAGGCAGGTGTCGAAGGTGCCATACAACTGAGTATTTCAAGTGGAAAATCCAAAGGTGAGAATAGATGAAGAAAACAGGAGATCACAGACTGCTGCAGCAGCGCTGGTCAGTCCAGCATCTGCAACAAAGCAGCAAATAATTCACTGTTGAATATTTAATTCACTGAAGTAAAGCAAAATAACATCAAGTTCGACTTGATTAAAAATGATTCTCAACTTCTCCGGTTGTCCTTCTTTCACATGGGTGAGCAGACACAAACCCTCCTGATATTAAGATGTGACATGGAGAGGAGGGGAGGATTCAAACCCCGACATTAACCTCTGCCAGGAAACGGGCGGTTTGCCACAAAGCACATCGGGATGTTACTGTCAAATTAAAAATGCCATCTGTGGATTTTCGCATTAATAACTCACTGTGAAATTAGGATGAGTGACAGATTAAAGTAGCGAGCACACTGTGTTTGCAGCCCTTGGCGGATTCTTTAAGACTCATTTGGGGAGTGTTCTGGGTTAAATTCTCCCGTTTTCATTGTGTTTTAGGTGACTGGTACAATCTGTCGAAGCGAAGAACACCGACAGAACATCCATGTAACATGATTTAAATTTGATCAGGACATAAGAACACAAATCTACAGATGTTGCACCCAATTATTTTTTCAAAGATATTCATTGAATATTTCCTTAGAAATTGATGAAAATATATTCTGGGTTCTTCCACAGAAGTTCCATGAAAGTTGGTCAGGGAGGCGTAACCATGACGACGGATACACAAAAGGCAATGAAAACAATCTACTTGCTGGAGGAAATAAACTG
Organism: Macroramphosus scolopax; assembly: GCA_901007825.1. NCBI lineage: Eukaryota > Metazoa > Chordata > Actinopteri > Syngnathiformes > Centriscidae > Macroramphosus > Macroramphosus scolopax. The sequence continues at coordinate 21,854 of CAAKHC010006797.1, forward strand.
AACAAAGTAAATTGAAAAAAAATATTACTAAACTAACTGCTTTTGCCTTTTGAAGAAAAAGAAAAGCACAGCCAGGCCTGCAAAATAAAAAAAAAAAAATGAATACGTATCCAAGAGGCGTGAAGAGGAAGAGAACCAAATCCTAGATGAAAGATTCGACACAGTTTATCTTTCATATTGTAAGGATGATTAGCCACAAGTAGCACCCCGTCACATAAATATAAAATAATGAGATGACGAGAGAGAGCGAATATGAAAAGGAAATGTTGAAAATGTCAAGTAGGAGAAAACGCAGCGGCAGTGAGAGTGGAAGTTAATCGTCGGAGATGGAACTAAAGCCACATATTAGCCTTTCTAGTGGAGGGGTGAGCGAGCAGAGACGGCTGATGAATAGGATTCACAATAATTGTGCGATTGTGTTAGTATGTGTACACATGCAGGGATGAGTAATGAGGTCGCTGGTGACTCTGTCACAAGTTAACTTGTACAAACATCTGATGCGGAGCCACTCCGGCGCCGGTCTGATTGGTTATTAACACGAGGCCCCCGGAGGAGAGACGGCTGCATCCAAAAACCTGATGGACAATTGCTTCAAATGTTCACGGTAAAGCCCTGATGGATTGATGGATTAATCGATTAAAGAAATGAATCACAAATGTTAATCTTCATGCAGGTGCGGCGTTTCTCGCCCCTGCTTGTTTTAGATGTCCCGATTCTCCATCACACCCGGCTCAAACGATGGTGTCGCTATCAGGCTATCACGGCAGCGCTTGACGATGATGAATCAGGTGTGTTGGCGCATGGAGACAACTGAAACCTGCAGGGCCAGAGGGCTGCATCACCAAGCAGGTCCTTACCTCATTGAACAGGTGAACTTGCTTCGGGATACAGGCCCACTTATCCTGGGAAACACAACTCAGATGCAAAGATTCACTTATTTCCTCTTTCCCACGTTACATCACTGTTAATTGAATCGCTTGTGCTTTGAGACATGAGGAGGTTTAAAGTATTCATGTACCACAGTACCGTCGGCCACCTCTGACCTTGCTGCTTGCAGATATAGGTGCCAAACATCTGGACCATGATATCAACATGTGGTGCATCAAGCTCATAGTGCAACAGTTATTCCTTTCTGTCTGACACAGCTGACAATGGTAAGGCTGCCACTCTGCACCCCACCCCGGCCTTGAAAGCCTTCTTTAGAGGAAGGATGTCTGGCCCGTTCTGTCAAGTCCCCACAGTCGTGAGATCCTCCTCCAAGAGACGCTTGCACAAGAGGCACACTAGAGGACACGTTATATGTGGTGAGGTTACGACCTGTTTCTGAAGCTCTCGCCTGGATTATTCTTCCCCTGGTTTACTCCTCATATAAACCTTCCTATTTATCAGGGGATGTAAACCCTGAAGATCTTCAGGCTATTTGGCCTACGTATGATGTCAATATTTAAAAGGTTAAAAATGATCATATGTACATGCATCAGAACTTGCTGTGCAATATAATCTTCATGATCAACCCTCATGACGATGATGATGTTGCACAGCTGCTGATATAGTCTGTCTGGTCCGCAGTAAATATATTCCTGATACAAATCAAAAGGTTCCCAAGAGATTCCATAAGAAATGCATGCGTGTCATTTTTTACCCACTTATGTAATCTCCTGTGGTATTAATATAAAAAAGTGTAAAATATAAATTAAATGCCGGAATATGAAATGATACCGACCTCTTCTTCACGGATGTATTGCAAGAAAATGACCAGTCTGTCATGAAGCCTGACAGCGGTTATAATAAGCTTGTAGACAAAGTCTGCCCTAAGACCTGAATGTAAAACAGGAACCTAATTGGGCCAGCAGACTGCATCCAGCCAGGCCGAGAGATGAACCATACGTTCATCCAGACACCCACGCACAGACATGCTTAAAGCACCTGGACATGCAGAGGGAGCAACACATCAACGTGACATTCTGCTGACTGCTAAACAAGAGATGCTGACGACGGCAGTCGCTAAAACTTTACTGAAAAATTAACCTTGGAGAACGTTGCAGCAGAGCATCAGGTGCACACACACACACACACACACACACACACACACAGTCGGTTGTTTCCATGTGCAATATCTCTAATATAACAATCCGAATCATATCCATCACGTTAGTCTCATGGATCACAGAGCACGGAGACACGGAGAGACGGATCCGTGGAAAATAGCCACGTACTGTTTGTAATTACGGAGTTAACAAGTCTCAGCGGGCGGACATGCTGCTGCACCGGCAACATCTCCGGATGAACAGTACAGATCCTACAGATTGTTCTCAGTTCTGATAGTAACGTAGGAAATAACGGTTTTTCACGACCATTTCATGCCTGATTTACAACCACCTCTCGCTGAATAATTCATATTTGTGTGTGTTTCTTCTTCACGCGTCCTCCCACATCTTTACCATTATTGCCCCTCGTCTGCCTCCGTCCCCTCCCATCAGCTGATGACTCTCCCCGGCGTTGTGTTGTCATTGTCGCAGTCTGTCTGTGTGTGGTGGAAACTATATTGGCTGTTCAATGCTCAACAGCAGAGCAGTAAATCCATCAGTGTCGCTGTAAAGCTACACCTCCTCCCGCATCCGCAGAAAGACTTCCTGTAATTTATTCCTTTTCATTTTATGTGCCAAAGACAGATGGTCACTTTTTTGGCTGTGCTCTTTAATTAAGAAAGCCTGTGTTTGTGTCTGCTACACCAATCTATGATTTGATTGAGCTTCTTTTCCCCAAAAAAATATTCTCTTTAGGTGCAAAGTTCGGTTCACGTGGTAACCTGTGCAGACTTCACACTCCTTTACAAAGAGGACAACGCTCTCACTGCCTCTGACAAAGAGACGATGAGTCAGCACTGACCACTGGAAGGAGGGCTGATATAGACTTCACACACCTGGAACTCATCAGGGACAATTAGTCTCCCACACCTGCCCCTCCTCAGAGATAATTAACCCAACAACCAGTTGAGTTGCTTTTGTCTCTGCCTTCACAATCTAAAGCTTCTGGCGGAGGTCTGCGGACGGGTGAGCGAACATCCAAAAGCTTCCCTCATTTTCCTGATTTGTATTGAACAGGTAAACATCAAACTGTATGGTAGCAGAATTGGAAAAAAAGCAATTGAGACCAAAAAAAAACATTTTCTGAAGTATAAATCTCTGAGAAAACAGGTCCTTTTTTTTACATAATCAGACTTATTGTTCCAACAATTAAGTCCCAGAGGACAGCAACACATGCAATTATCTTTATATAATCTTAGAAAAGACAAGCATGAATGCAGTTGGTTTGTTTTGGATTTAAGAACTAAAGTAAGAAAATAAATCATTGGTTTGTTTTGTGAAGAGAAAGGTGGATTATTCAGTGAACACGTGTTTCAACATCATCCAGAATGATGTTAGCAGACGGGAGCAGCAGGCTCCTGCACAAACAAACTAACTTACAAAAGAAACTGCAGCACTTTACAAGAGAACAACAACTGTAGTTGGATGAAGAAAACAACATCGGTTTGATTCATCAAAGCACCGTGTTGGTGCAGCGTTCCAGGTCATGATGGTACTTCACCGCCACCTCTTCATTTATGCAGCCGAGCAACATTTCAGAATCAAAAATCAATTCTGAATAGAAAACATTAAGACGTGAATTTGAATCCAATTTCCAAAGACTCTCAACCTCAATAGTTAGCTCACATTCTGCTGCCTGCTGATATCACTATGATTCCATGACATTAGGGGGAGAATTGTTGCATATATTGTATTGTTGAAGGGGAGAAAACTGACTTCAACCTGCTTCAAAGGGCCTATTTTCAAATTCAGTCCCAAGGCAGCAAGTACTTCTGCTTACAACCAAACGTTCCACAGGGAAAAGCTAAAAGAGCCTTTATTATTTTGAAACATGCTGACCGCCACTTTTACCATTAAGGTATGAGAAAGAACGCTTGCTGTTATTGAGGCTTATGGTAAACTGGCCGAATGAAGGTTTTATAATGTCACTTTGCATTGGGACCATCCACAAAATCTTGCACAAATATCATCTTTATGCCAGAGTGCATTCTGGGTTAGCAGGTAAGTATTTTAATATACGTTGTTTAATAAAGATACAGAACTATGGCCAACTTTGTGTGACCTGTTATTCGGCGTGTGCCAAAGTGAGAAAGAGTTTTCCCTCGTCATTCTTAATGAAGGAACAACAGTAGAGTGTTAAATTATGTATGAGCAGACACTGTATGCACGGAGCTTCTGTGCAGACCAAATCTGAGCAGGAAAATAGAATTGAAGAGATATTGTCAAAAAAAAAAAAAGTCCACTCAGAATGTGGGCATTATGCTATGTTGCATAATGTGCTGCAGCAAAACCTGGAAAATGGATAAGATTCGCTCAAGGCGAGAGTTAGACACACACACTAACACACACACACAATTTGAAAGTATGTAGTTACTGCCCATTGATTCGATGAGGTCACTTTATTTGCTCGTACACAATCCACATGATTTGACTCAAGGAGACCGCAAGAAAGTGAGTGCAACTCCAGCTACGCATTTATGCCATTTATGTTAATTTGAGCCTTTTAGTTAATATTTGATGATAAGCCGTGTTAGAAGATGAGTTTGCTGCCAGTTTTCCGCAGCTAGTGGAAGATCAAGTGAGTAAAGTAAGATGGAATAATCATTCTGAACGCGGCTCACATCCACGCATCATGACATAGCAGGCATTAATGATTCAGAGGCAGAGGGTTGAAAAGAGTGAAGGAGGAAGATAGGAGAGGAATGATGCGAGGTGGGAGGGAGAGGAGGCAGAGATAGGGAGAAAGTGGGGGCAGATTGAGAGGAAACGATGAATGAGCAGATGAAGAGAGGGTGATGGGGAATAGAGTTGCAGAGGGAAAAGGAGGATGCCTTGGAGATTTTTTTTCTTCTTAGCTCCGAGCCTTTCCATGTGCTATATTTTAGGAAAGCGTGACGAGACAGAATGTGAAGGCAGAGAAAAAAAAAAAAAAAAAAAAGTGCAATCTGACATTACAGCAGTCTGAACACCAACTTCAGCATTTAGCACCTTATTTTCTGCTGCTGTGCCTCTGGAACAAGTTATTTCCGCAGTGACAGGATCGTAGAAGGAAAGTAGAAGAGTGCTAATGAAATAAAGTAAACTTCAGTGGAGCTGGTATTGTTCAATCAATAATCAAGTGCAACCCATAATTGTCCGTCTGGAACAATATAGAATAGTTTTTAAGATACTGCTCATCACTTACATTGTCTTGCACTGTCATACACTTGCAGCCCTCTTCCACCACTGGACGGCGAAGATCTAACCACGTTCCTGCAGCTGCACCAAGCACACTGAGCAATTCATATGCAGGGAGAGAAACGGGCTTCATATCGAATTCAGCTTCATGAAATGCTGCATTAAAATGATACTGTGAAAAAAAAAAAAGGGCTGAGCCATATTGGCATACAGACAAGGGGCGAGGACCGGTGCCAACCCTGTCAACCTGATTACATACACACACATTGTTCCGATATTTGCTTGGTCCAGGGAGAACGCACAAACACACACACTGGCTCGGCATCAAGGTGGCATGGGCAGGCGTTGCTTGTGGCCTTATAAACTCCAGTAACCTCCCACAGGAAACACACAGACACTCAGTCCCAAAGGAGTGAGCGAGCGAGCGAGAAGAGGTACAGCACATCTTAGAGAAAACAGATGCATAGAAATATAGAGTTTAAAAGTGTCGGCGTAACTTAATTAAGTTCCATCCCTACTGTTGATCGTGGATTCATGTTAAATCAATAGATGCCTGTCTGTACCTGCGAGCGCACCTGGATGAGCTTAACTAGGAAATGAGAGCGACAGCTTGTTGAAGTCATGTTCAGGGCGCTGTCACTCCGGAAGCAGCCGCACGTGTGGAACAACACTTTTCAAAACTTTCAAAACACTTGCTGGAATATTTAGTGAAGCAAAGCTGGCGAGTGCATCATGTCTAACCTGAGGAAGCAGCTGATGAAACACCAAACGTATCGAGGCTGAAGGGGTTCCTTTAAAGCCAAAGTCCCTGGCAGCAGCCACAGCGGACATCAGCCCGCCCGCGGTGAGCTGGTGGCAGCCAGTGACAGGATGGAGGTGGTGGGGACGGGACTTTATTTGTGTGTGGTGTATCAAATGTTCAATAGCAGTGTTCAAGTTGAGAAATTGTGATTTATACTGAAAGGTACCATCAGACTTAAGTAGGGATGACGGGGAACCAAACAGTATCACAATATTCTACAGGGCAACACAGCAGGAACCTTTTTTTTGGTACCTTGTTTTCTTTTCCAGACGTAGTTCCAGACAATCAATTTGATTAGCGTTAAATGCTAACAGTTCCATTATTTAATTAAAACCCTGTCTTTAAGCCCCATGTTTTATTAACGGGGGTCTGCATAATTAATCACCAAACAAAGGCTTCCCTCGGCTGCTCTCTCAGGTGTCTCAGGGTAACCCAGCCCCTTTATATAGACTCCTCACCTGGGTTGTAGTGCTCTGCATCCTGTCACCTTCCCTTATATCCATAATCACTACATCTCTCTTATCTCTTCAATCAAGGCTTGTGCACAAGGACACATCTGCAGTAAACGGCGAAAGCAAAAAGCTTCACAAGTTTTGAAACTTTTATTTTGTATACTTATCTATGTCTACCAGAAGCCAAAGAAAACACAGTTTCATGATGTGCAATGAAACAAGATGAACCTTCAGATGTCAAGAACGCTGCTATTTTCCTCCCGTCTCTACCTGGAGGTCAACACCACTGTGTTTACACTCAGACGGTGCCCTGAAGGATCAAGGTCTTTACCGAACCTTCAACCAAAACCTTAAAGTTGTTTTTGTCACAAGTTGCCCTAAATGCCTGCCTCATAATAAAGATGCTAAATATGGAAATTTAAAATCAACTAATTATGGCAGCATTAATTCTAAGACGTGTGCATGATAAACGTGATGACATGGCAGGAGAGAGACTGCTTTAAACCACAACACAGACTGCTGTCCTGCAGGTACCGACAGAGCTAAAGACAAGCTGGTGACGGCAGATGGTTGAATGAGGAAGAAGACAGATGGATCCAGTATGTGACGCCTCAATAATAAAGGCAAATATAAGAGCAATATCAGGAACATTGATGTCTGTGAAAACCTAATCCTCATAAAATGGCAGTAAACACAACAATATTGTGTATTTGACTAGTTTTTGAGTGACAGCAGATCCTAATAACATGTTTTTAATTTAATTTGATTTATTTTGTGGTTGGAATTTCATAAAGCTTTGTGTTAATTCCTTAAGCACCTGCTTGTTCCTGTTAGAGGAGCAGCCAAAACTGTTTGTGTCAGTGCAACTGGGGCAATGATCAATACATTGATGATCAATACATTGACGATCAGTACGTTCTCGTTTGTGGTCACGCGACAAGCAAATAGAATGTATTGATCAATTTCATTAAGATACTTACATGTTCATAAAGGCTTAAAAGAGTAAATAGAAGCTACGATAACTGCTCAGTCAGCAGAATCCTGCAGAATTGGATAGAATAGTAATTTCATCTTAATTAACATAAACTGATCAACATGATTCCATATTGGAATTCCAAATCTCCTGCGTTTCAAACGGACCCTTGATAATTGAGGTACTTTATGTGTCTTTAAATCTTCGTCCGTGGTCAATAGTGACCACTGTGTACAGTGAACTATGATCTTTCCCATGAAGGAATCATTGATTTTAAATAGTGGACTTTAATTTGCACGGTCATTACTTAACCTCTTTTCCCAAGCAGAGCGCCTGTCACGCCTCCGTGCCCGTTGAAACACTCATTACAGTGTCAACAGAAATAGTCATTGTTTACAACTTGGATGATTGCAGTCGGTGGCCGTCCACTGCGGGCGGACGAGCTGATGAGCTTTATTGAACGCAGTCATTACTGGACGTCTAAAGATAGAAGACAATCTTACGTACCTCAAGTACTTCGCTATGTTTCTAAATTCTGTCCCTTTTCTGCTGAACTCACCAACTAGCGTTACAGTTCCTAATCTTAAGCGTTGTACTTGGTCTCGGAGATACTGAAGGTATCTGCAGTCTCTAACATGCATGATATGCACACGAGCCTTAAAGCGCTAGATTGGTGGGTAAGCACTATTGACCCGGCTTTATTGGCTATCGATTAGCAGCGCTGCTCCCACACAAGTGAATCGGTGAAGAAGCCGTAATGGTTTACACAGGAGGATAAGGCAAGCCCAGGGGAACAACCTAAAGAGAGGTTTTCATTACACGACGCTGCGTCTCCTTTACTTCAGACTCGGCGTGTAGTTTTCCAGATAGAAGGGGACCTTCTGATGGCGAAGGCAACAGGAGCCGTTAGTGGTTAAGGGGTTTTGCTTCGACACTTAACCATTAACTTTCCGACACAATTTCCTACTAGCTGCACTCTCATTGTCGGCTGCAGCTGAGAGGGTTGTAAAGGGTCGGGAGCGGCACCCTGCAACACAAGGATTAGGGGGAAAACAGCCGGTGGAGCAAATGAGAAATCCTTTGTAGAGCAGACAATCTTCTTTAACAACGTTCGGTTTGGTGCTCGTTTTGGAGGTTGTATTGTGTGATGCTGTTGATCTGCACTGGGTTAGACTGTTCCAAATATTTTTGTTGATCCCATTTACATGTTATAAATTGGCAAGTGAGGATATTTCAGCCAATATTTTCATCATGTACTTTAAAAAAAAAAAACGTAAGAAATGCACTTCCTCTGTAACAATATTTGCTGTGAGACATCAGGGACCCGGAGAATTGACTAATGGACACACAGGAGGCAAGGAAGAGCTTACAATTAATAAATACAACATGGGAAAACATGTTCGGAAAGGCGAAGGCAAGGTAAAAGTTCAAATAAACTACACAGGTTTACACTCAGGAAACCCAGGAGGAAGGCAAACTGTGCAGAGCCGGTGCAAAAGTCATGATGAACAAACACAGGAGAAACAACTAAACATAGAGAATCACATCAGCAGTCAACAGCAAGACGGGAGATAATGATCCTGCAACTGAAAGGAGAACATACAAGGCCACGTAAACACAAAGGACGAATCATAAACACACATTAGGGTGGAGGAACTATCAAACACATGAGAGGGCAGAACGACGTACTTAAACAGAAAATAACAATGATCTGACAGTGAAACATGAAAGTCCAGACACGAGTCGTGACAATTGCAGATGCTGCAAAAAACAGGGAAAACCTTCCGTAACCATAGAAACCTTGTTCAGTAGGCATTACCTGGTAAACGACTGAAGCGCTGACAGACTGTTTGAAAGCTACAAATACACCAGGTTGACACATCTGGGTCCCGTACAATGGCTACGACACTATGTGTATGGAAATTAAGTCAAGTAAAGTTTTGCACCTTTTTTTAGAAGTGATTATGTTCTGAAAAAAAAAGATAAGAAAAGCAAAACAGAAAAAACATTTGAGGGTCTAACACGTCTGTACAAGCCGTGCTTTTGAGTCAGACGACGGAGAGAGAGGCGCCGAGGCTGTGACAGTGACATGACAGATCAATTGAGCAATTTTCACATCAGTGTCTCCTGCTTGGTTTTATTAATGTTTAAAAGTATCGATCCACGTCGACGTCAGGGTCGGCCTGGGATCAGCATCCCTCCAGCTCACGAGAGGAGGCAGTGTTTTAGTCAATGACACTCAGGGATCATGGCAAGGTATGTAATGCTGTCCTGCTTCTTTAGAAACAAGTGATGAACAACAACAGGAAGTGACAGCAGATAGAAAAGGAGTGAGCAGCTGTGGCCTAAAGGTCAAAGAAGCAGACTGGGATCGAAAGGACGCTGGTTTGATCCCCGGGAAAGACGGGAAAAGATGTTCCCCTTCCCTCTTCCTCAGCTTGTGATTGCATCGTCATCTATGGATTGGTTAAATGCAGAGAAGAATTTCCTTTGAGGGATTAATAGAAGTATTCAAAAAAAAAAAAACTGACTAAGATAAGGTATTATTGTGTTATTATTAGCTTGACAATGATAATCAGACCCCGCTAAGCTTGCACTCACGCAGACATTAAGACGTTACCCAACATCTCCCCCAGCCTATCTCTGGCTCGCTCCTGATCAACCTGTAAGTCTATTAAACCGGTTTATATCTCCACACACACACAAACACACACACCTTGATAAGGCGGTGAAGTGTAATGCTCAGCGAGTCTGATGTTAGCGACGCCTCTGCAGCATTTAGAGCAGTGTTTGCAAAGGCTCATACATATGCATGTCCTGATTACCACCTCTTATTTAGGTAAACATGCAGCTTCCCAGTCAGAGATTGACACACTGCTGATGCAATTACCCTCCTGCAGGATGAGGTACAATCACAGACACGACCTGACAGCCGCACATGGATGCACACGTGTTGTCAATGGTTTCCACCCTTTTTTTTTTGGTGCACAAACCATGTTGTAGTAAATGTTGTAGTAAATCCGGGATGGGTTGACACACATCAAGAAAGAGTCCTGTTCCCAAACCCCTGTATGATTTACTTCAAACAAGTTGTCTTATTAATCCTTCCGACTACACTTTGGTAGAGAAAGAGAGAGAGACAGCAAACATGTCAGAGAGACGTGAGAGACAGCGCACACGGGGGAGGGAGAAGGTGTGACTTGCCAGGGAAGGATGAGGTAAAGCGCAGCACAAAACTGTGCCAAGTTCAAAGTCTTCAATACAGGAATAGCCTGTAATTGGCTCTCAGGTCATATAATTGACATTGGATTTTTGCTGAATCATACGGTTTCCTTGTTGGAAGTACGACATATTCAGTCTGCAGGAATCCATTACTGTGGCGAGGGCCTTTATAAATGTTGTGATATGAAGCAGATGTCCGTCCTCCAGAGTGAATCACTCAACCAACCGATAAACAAATCAATAATTAATGGTCAAGGTTCGGGATGTACAGGATGTCTTGTGGAATTTTCAAGTGTTAAAAAAATTGTGCTTGGCTAGTCAACAAAGAGAAGTGGACGACCAAATAATCAGCTCCAAGCAACTCTCCAAAGAAGCTTACAAATGTGTACGTACAGATATTATTGGTGAAGGATGAAGCTTTTCTTCTTCATGTTTAAGCAAGAACACAAATACCACCGTACACAGACAGCCGAGGATGCCTTGGAACACATGTTGCCTCCATCCCCCTTCATCCTTGACTCCTTTAAGAGCGATGCAGGTGAGGGAAAGCAATCAGATTTCAATTTTAAAGTTTCCCACAGCCGTGCACTTTAATGCAGACTGTTTAATCTTTGCACGTCAGTGAACCACACAAATAAAGCCTCCCTCTTATTGCCGTTTAAAAGTCTGCCCTCCTTTCGTATGCACACACATCCTCATTGTTATTTCCAAGTTAGTTCACAAGCTCCATAAACAGTTTTATAAAGTCAATATAGCTGAATGTGTCTGGTACATTGTGTCCTCTGCTCACAACTTCAGGTTGTCAATACTGCAGTAAAAGTATGTACCAGTGTGAGTTGAGGTTTGTCTGCCAAGAACACTTCACTGTGTATACTGAAATCAAAGCACTCAATATTCATGTTGGCAGTGAAAGGAAAACAAGCCTTTATAACGAGAACAATGATCTGTGTTTTTTGATTTAGGTTATTATACTAAGGATAATAGCATTCATGCCATTATCATGTTTGTTGTTGTTTCTTGGAGGTAAAGGAGGATGGACTTTGACCTGTCGTGGAAATGTTCAACCTTAATTGGCTGTTGTTCTCAGGTCTGGATGGAGATATAAAGCATGTGTTGACTTAGTGTTTACAGAATCAGGACGACTAGACGGACTCAGAATAAGAGATATTTTGCACATGTCGTCAGGCAGAAAACACGTCGCCCAGTAGAGATGAGGACCTTCTCTTAATTGTTAACCTGCTCATGATTGGTATGAGGCCCAAAATAAATCACAAAGGCTCCAACAGCATTCAGCACTGCTAATTTGAATATCATTCGACTGTTTGGTATTTTTTGTTTTGCCTACTGTTGAGTTATCTTTTTCAGCAGCATCCATCCATGTGATGAGGTTGTGCTCATTAGAGCTGTGTGACTAAGCTGCCAACGTGCTACACTCTCTTAAACAGCGACGCCACGGACAGGTTCAAGTGCTCGGAAGAGTGGGAGCGACGAAAGAAGAAACCCTAAACTAACTACGAAATATCTCCACTTCCTATGTGCATGTATTGACTCAGAACACTTGAGTTCGTCAGTGTCTTTTATATCATCTTTTCCCATTTCTATCGCATGCTGATATCTTTGGATCGGACGATGCAATGGGGATGTGAAACTGAAAATATCGTTAAATTGTGGGTTTCCCTTTCTCACGTAAGTCTGTTTTCACAGAACCACATGACATAATAAATTATACCTGGATGTCTACCGCAGTGTCATTTACAGGCGAAGACGGCAGGGCTCAGCTCACACTGAGAGCGGCCAGCAGAGAGGCTGCAGTGCACGCAGTGAACACGGGGAAGGGAATTTTCACAGTAAACGGTGCAGCTATTAACTCTACTGCACTAGAAACTGTTATTATCTACTGATATACAATATATCAATTCCGTGCATTACATAACAACATTTTTAATACTTACGTATTGAATGGTTGAGCATCTTTCTGATGACATAATGTGCTTTAATGCTATTTTTTTTATGTATAAAAAAACCATACATACAGGGTCATACCAGTCCAACACTCACACAAACACACACACGGGCACACAGCTTCCCATTCTGTTCTTCATATGCTCCCCTAAGGAGAATCCACTAAGGAGATAATTGGTTTCCAGCCTTCACAATACTACAGAGGTTAAATGAGCGCCGATGAAAAGCTGGTAAATACTGTTGAATAAGGTAAAGAACAAAATAACTTGAAGGCTTATTATAGAGCAGTAAAGCTGTCTCCGTGTACACAACAATAAAAGGACAGTATTTGAGGATAACGAGTCTCAACAATCCATCTGCCGCCGCCCTTCAGCTCTGGCCCAGTTTCTGCACCGTCTTAACAGTATTAAAGAGAAGAAGAGCTAATATGCCGAGCTGATTTATGGATCGCTCTCCTTTCAACCAGCTGACGGGCAAGTCACTCCAAACACACATATGAACACACCACATCAAACTGTGTTTAAGTGACACACTCAAACAGGCACTCAGGTACATTTATGTGCAGAGAACAAAGAGTCAAATATGCATGTAACACACACAGCGATGCACATGTACACAGCTGGGAGTCGGCGGCATCAGTTTCTCGGTCCCCTGCTACAGCAAGCAGAAAAATATGTCTTGCTCGCAACTCTAAATATGGCATCTACTTTCCACCATCCCATATGGGTCAGTTACTATGACAACCACTGCATTCCTAACCATGCAGGCTAATATTTGCTCAGCAGATACATGCTCGCCGCCTCTGAGGGAGGTAATGATACTGGCCCACCTGGTGTTTTCTATAAATCAGACTCGCTCATAGCAGTAAATACAACAGTCAGGTCGTGTTGCTGGTTTTACTGAACTCACTTTTTCTTTACTCTGGCTCAGTGGTAGCTATATATATATATACCTAAATTATCTAGGAGGGATACAAAATATGAGTTAGGTCAGGACTACTCTCTAAAATGAATAGTTTTACAGGCTTCTTTGTTTGTCATAGAAAGTGTGCATGAGCAGTGATCAGCCACCTTTAGTATTAAGTGCTGTACGACAAAAACAGGGCAGCAGTGGGTGTTTTAGCAGGTTCTTTGGAAACAGTGTGAAGGACAGGTAGACAGTTATAATATTATATAATATCCTGAAAACAATGCAGCCTGACAGCTGGAATATTAAGCAGGTGAATAGCTGATGAATGACAAAGCGAGCTCACCTCTGTGGTCTGCCTGAACTTTAAAACTTAAATCTATTAGTATATATCAATAAACTGTAACTACGGCTGTGTAGGTTTTTGGTTAATTATTTGACTGCAGTATATTATTGCCTCTTTCGCAAGACATATCTCATTTTAATGTTAACAGACCTAATCTACAAATGATTCATGTGCATAGGTTAAATATGTCTCACTTCATCTGCCGAAGTAATTTGAGATTGCAGATCAGTTTGCCCGGCTTCATCCTTTATTACTTGATGTTATCACTCCTGTAAAGGCGACATGGCACTTGAATTCAAAGCCGAAATGATGGATGTTGTACTCACCAAGGGGAGTTGTTGGAGATCTAGGAATATGTATTGTCTAGCGTTCCTTTTCCTGATGTTTAGTATTCGTCTGATTGTGTGTTTATTGCCTGATTGCATTTTTTCTCCTTTTATAATTATTATATATATAAGAAGTCGGTTGCAGAATAGAACATGCTAATCCTACAGAATGTAACCAAGTCAACATTCCAGATTATAAACTTTATCTATAGATGAACGGATACTTGGGGAAAGCATGAAAAAGTTTTGATTTCTGCCACACGTTTCGGGTGCTGGTGAACGTTGCTGCAGGTGAAGAAATCACGAAGCAGGTTTTTTATTAGAAGATAACCTACAGAGTAAAAGTATTTGCACTGCTCACTGCAACCTGCCGCACTGTAGCTCAGTTCATAAAAAACAACCTGTGTCCACTGAATTAGAGCAGGAAGAGCCTGAGTCAAGGTGGAAAGAATGAAAGCCGCGAGTGTAGCGGGACAAAAGGTGATGAATGAAAGGTGTGAAGATGAAACTGTCTCCTTTTACAGGCACCAGATATAAATCCTGCATGGCACTAAAAAAAATAACTCGCCATTGCCTAAATATATGCCATGTCAATGAAAGACTGAATTTGCATGCAAATATCGGTGGATGAAAAACATTACAACTTATTATGATATTTGATTCCCCAGATGTTTGTAGGTTAACTCATGAATACAGATGTTATTTGGATTGTCTCTTGTCGCTTTTAAGCTTTTTTCCAATATTGAATGTGGGACTTCTAATGATACCTTTTTTAAATATAATTTTTCAAAGTAAATACTAATGTTTGTATAATTGTGATGAAGGAACTTCCTCAGAATATCAAAGCTACTAACCCTGGCATGCAGCAGTCAGGATATAATTCACTGTCACTTGCTTATCTTGTAAAATAAGGCTCCTTGAATGGTGACGACGACGCCTTGACTCTCCAAAATTAATCATAACCTGGATTATATAATGCAGATTATAAATAATGCTCATTGAAGATGATGCCTATCTAGTCATTACATTGACATCTCGGCCTGACCCTGTTAAATCTTTCAACATTAACCAAACATTTAAGACTGTCCTCAACAAATGTATGTATTCAAGTAATTTGTAAGTGTAGTTAACATGTGTAAGCTTCAACTAAACCACATGGACAAAACAAATTAGTTCTTAGCAGTGCACCCCTAAGAATTCTGAATACCCATAGATCCTTTAATCCTTTTAATATAGCTGTTTAGCATTTATGAGTTGTTTTTTTTTCTGCAAGCAGCTCACCATTCATAAGGAGCATTTTGTTTAATTACATGGACTGAAAGAGATACAGCGAGCACAAACTAAGAGACCGAGAATTGGCGCGGAGATAAAGGCACATGTGCATGAATAGAAAAACACACTTGTAGTCAGATAACAGATCATCGCCACGGTTACAGTTGACTGTAGGCAAACCGTCTCCATCAAAGGCCTGTTGTGTTTGGAACCAAAAATAAAACAGTAGTGATGCAACACACGGGAAACAGATCTGTGTGGTTCTGTGACCGACATTGTGTGTTTCACCGTGCATCTATTGGATGCGTTTTATTGTGATAGTTCTGTTTCAGCTTGCAACCAGTTGACAGTGTTGACTGTGGTTACCTCCAATGCTTGTGTAGCAGCAGTCATCGTGATTGTGTGTGTGTGTGCATGTGTGTGTGTGTGCCCATAAAATTTAACGACTAAGTATTTAAAGGGTGCAGGCAGGAGACTGCAGTGTGGATAAAACAAAGAGGGGAGGGTGAGGGAGGAGGTCAGGACGGACAGAAGTAGAGAGAGAATAATAGATTTCGCGGGAGTGAAGGAAATAGAGTGGGGAGGAAGATAAAGTCATTAGAAGCAGGCAATACCAAGAAGCCTCGGGGTCAGCGGGTCAACACTTAGCTGCGAGTGTCAAGTATTAGACCATCACAACCTGCACCTACTCGGGTAATTGCTCTGTGTGTACGTGCGTCCGTGTGTGTGACAGTGTGTGTGTGTGTGTGACGCAACACGACTGCAGTTTCTGCCGGTCGCTTTTTCCATAAATTCTAAAAGACGGTTTACGATATTCAGCCGGTGGACAGAGGCAGACGTTACTTCATAACGGAGGAGAGGAGAGAATGCAGGATAAAGCAACTGCTGCGAAAGTTAGAGGAAGTAACTTGACAGTGAAGGAGCGGCTGTACGGGAGAACGCGAGGGGGACAGATGGATATATAATTATGAGGGAGGAGGAATAAAAGGAACGGATGAGGATCGTGAGGGAGATACAGAAATCATTTGGATGCTTTTAAAGCCCACGTTGATGTCGCATGACAACTATCGATTTTACATTGACTCTAATGGACATTATGGGCCCTTGTATATTAATCTATGGCAATTTAACCATTAGCTACTGGGCCACACACACACCAGCATCGAGGGTGAACCCCCCTGGGTCGGGAAGAGCCTGAACCCTTCCCACTTTGCTGTCTGACGTGTGTTTGTGTTCAATTTATTCTGTCAGTCTTTAAAAATGCAAGTGCCATGAGCACATGCAAATACACACACACACACACTCATATGCCGCGACGTTGTATTCAATTCCATTCCGCGCCCGCCATGTGTAATGGAAGACATGAGGGGAAAGACAACAAGATAATAGGATTATTATTCTTCTCTAATCTCCATGAGTCAGCACCAGACTGTGTGTGCGTGCAGGCGTGTGTGTGTGTGTGTTTCTTCAATTAAATTTGAAAACACCAGACGATCAATAGACGTTAGAGACGGTGTCATCATGCTACATGTATAACAAATGAGTAACACGATTGAAGAAGTAGCAGATGTTTTAAGTTACACTGTGATAATGGAAAACGTAGTCACACTTTACTTTTTATTGCTTGAAGTCTCTTTTTCAATTATTTAGAAACTGTATTCAAGTATCCATTTTTTGTCCAATAGAGGACTCTGGAAAATGATCAGAAATAATGAAATGATAGTAGAATCATCATCATTAATTCACTAAAACTGCCTGGTCAGATCTTTTAGCAATTGGACTATTAAAATCTTAATGAATTATTTAATCTTTTTTTTTTTTTGTGCTGCAGCTTTGGCCAAGATTTTTTATCAGGATGAAACTCCAGCCAACTGGATTATTGAAGTCCTAATCAGTTGTACCATTTTTATCTTGAGAGGACCGAGACCGTTCCGAACCAAAGGGACCGCTGAACTCACAAATCAGCACCGTTCTTAGAAACCTCCGCTTTACTTACAGCAGAGGGACTGTTGACTCCTCCATTAATGAGGCCAATTTTTATTTCAAGAAATCTGCACCACCTTTAACCGAGGGACTGTTGCACGAGGTCAAGAGATAAGGCTAATATTCAAAGTGAGAAACAATTTGCGCTGGTGGAATATAAAACATATGAGTCAGCTGGCCCGAGTTGGCCTCAGAATTAGTCACAATGGATGTAACATGTATTAATAGAGCAAGTGTAGGAGGCACTTGTTATATACATAAGCACATACATGCATGCGGCACTGCAAACACATTGAAAATACATTCAGAAGATTCTATTGCCACATTGCCTTCTCCGTTAATTTAAATGTGTTTTACATAACCGGGTACTTCTTATGATGCTCCCACTGCGTTAATACTGCAGTTATCAGGATCACCATTCAGATACTGCTTGATAGAGGAAGAGATGACGGAAGGAAAATCATTCACAAAACCCTTTTTAGTGGAGCAGCATGCAAAGAGAACTTAAAGACACGTTGACTTTAAAACCGGGACATATTGTACTTCACACTGACGAGATATCTGCAGGGAGATAAAACATGGCTTTATTATCAATGTAGCGGCGATAAATAGAGCCGGAGGTACAACACCCAGGGGGGTGTTCATCCAGGAGCCGGTCGAGGACTGAGGGAGGATCTACAGACGGGCCTCTACGTGGAAGGAAAGTCTGATGTCAACTTTCTCCTGATGAGTCACGAAACAAAACGTTTCAGTTTCTTTCTTTGTAAAGTAGAACAATGTTTTTTTAATAAAACTTTCTGTTGACTGAACAACTGCCAACATTTTATTTTGAAGGGGTCTTCAAGAAATTTGGTATCGTTATTCTATAATCTGAGGCTCTGCAAAGGGAAATTACATTTCAAAACTGAAGCAGCAGAGACGGAGACACCCTGACCTTTGACCCCTGGTGGGGGTTAACTCTCAACAACATCAACTCCTACATGTTCTATTATTCACCAGCTTCTCTTCTTGGACCCGCTGCAGGTTTCCTGTCTCGACCCCGCAGCCAAGATAATCCTGACATCATGGAGTCATCTATTTTTTAAAGAGTAAATACAAAGGACATCAAGTTTTACCAACCATCGGTAGTTAATAGTGTTTGACACCCTTTTCCAGGTGAACATGTCTGCCGTTAACATGAGGTTTGACACTGTGGATTTTTTCCTATTTTACACTCGTGAAAACTTCCTGAGAAACACAAACACACACCCGATTTCCATCAGTGTATCTCCTTTAGCAAATGAATGAATGTAGGACACTCACCAGCACAGGAGTTCTGCCCATCTCTCTATCTATTATTTGGGTATATTATCTATTATTCACATCCCTCTCAGTTTCGCTCCCATATCTCTCCTCTTGCTCTCTAGCTACAACACCTCTCTCCCTCTTTCTCTCTCCCGCGATCCATATCTCTTCATCTTTTTTCCTTCCACTCTCTCTCTCTCTCTCTCTTACTCGTGTGCTCACAGTTATCTGCTGTAAAAGGAGATAAGCATCAGTTTTCAGCAGCAGGAAGAGCGGGAGGATAATACACAACATTTTCACGAGAGGTGGAGGGTAACAGCCGGAGTCAAGGTCAAACTGCGTACGGTGTGTGTGTGTTAGGTGTGTGTGTGTGTGTGTCTGATTTACAACCCCCATCTCCAGCGTCTTTATCTGTATCCTCATCCAAACCTTGGCTCCTTCTCCTCGGAGAGCAGACGCTATAAAATGTTAACACAATCACACAAACACTCCGGCGAACACACACTCGTCTGAGGCATCATGAGCCGGTGAAAACAGGACAAAGCAGAACATCAGGACTGACATGAATCACAGCTGCCCTGTTCTTAGCTACTCCTTCACATTTGTCGTCCTCTCTTTCTCCCTCGCCCTCTTTCTCCCGTTCCCCCTTTCATTCCCTCAAATCCAGTCCTCCACCAAGCTCTTCCTTTCTTTATTTCCTTCATTCCAGATGAAGACACAGTGAGCTGTGACATCATCAACCTCTTCGGCCAGGGCGTCCACAGGACGTTGGTCACTCAGAGGTCAACAGGGCGGCGATATGTCAAGCTGTCAATACACTTTAAGAACATCCTATCCTTGATCAAAAGACAAACTACTTCAAACGGTCCGATGTGCTCGTAGACTGTAAATGCCGTTGAGGCTTGAATATTTAAGGTTTTGCCCTGTTTGAATGACAGTTCAAGTTGTCAGGTCTAACCAGATTAATAATTCCCTCTTACTTCATCGCCAATCAATTTCAAGGTAGGTTTACGGTGCATATTCATGCATGTGATGTTCCACTAGAGTAATGTGGAGTAAGTCGAGCAGGAATGTGTCCTAACGATAACTACCACTGTTGAATTATTCACCCCCAGATTGAAATGAGATCCCCCCCGGGTGCCAACACACCTTAATAAAACCATGATACATGTGATTGCCTAACCGAGTATCCACGGCACGAATTAGCAAACCCACAAATCAGATCCAATATAAACCAGTGGAAATAAATTCACAGCACACATGGACCGAAATCCAGCTTCTCTTCCTCTAATTAAATGGCTTCAATGCATCGGCTATCCAATTCGCTCAAACATCCCCGATCGATATCTTTACACCAGCGTATACGGGAGGAAACACTACCAGCTTTAAACATGTGTGCTGCCTTCTCAAAGGACGAGTCAACATCTTACATGTGCTGGAAGAAACATAGAACATAAGTCACATCAATAAAATATGGAGAGGATACATGTGCCTGTAAAAGCATGAATATTTAGCAAATTTAAAGTTTTCTATTAACCTCTTTTATATGACTTTATCCACTTTCCAATGAATTAATACTAAGTACTGCTGCTATGAAGATGACCGGTGATGGGTGGTTTAATTTTCTGGCCAATGGGAACAATGAAATACTTGGAAGCTCTAGTTGAAGGACTCTGAGAATAATATAAATATTGAGCTAAAATAGAAAGTGAAACATGCATATTCAATATAAAACTTTGATTACCTCTTCATGGAATATTTTCCGAATGATTATTTCGTGATTTGCACGACCTCCATGTTTAATTTTTAATATCTTATTCCTGGTAAATCACAGCATGGTTAGCTGTACTTTTTAATCATCGCTTAGATAATCAACCAACCAATCAGATACTATTCATGTACGTATGTCTGAGGAGAAAGATCAGATACAAACAGCTTTCATTTGGATGCATCTGAAGATCTTCCTCTCTTGCTTGACATTTATTCATTCATTGAAATATCAATGAATGTCAATCTCTTCTAAGTGTTACATCTTACAGTTACTTTGCTCGACAAACACGCCGCGGCTCCGACGGAGACACTGGAAAACCTCCGACTGTACGGAATATTAGAACAGATGTACTGTATCTATAAATGTCACTCTTGTGAGAGCAAATGTTGGTTTTTTTTTGTAGTTTGTGCTCCTGGGCTCTGCTCATTATTTTTAATCACCAGGAAACTGAGGGGATGAAGGATCAGTGAACAAACTGTACAAGGCAATAGGTTAAAATAATTAGCACAGCACCTATTTCTCTTTTGTCGTCTATTGCAAATCTCAGTAGCAACGGTGTGCGTGTGCATGTGTGTGTGTGTGTGTGTCAGTTTCATATAAATGTCACAGAACATACGAGTTGCCGGTTAACCAGCCATACGAAGGCAGATCGTTGTGTTTGTGCAGGAGCGTGACTAATACATCACTATAAATAATCTTAAATGGATATCAGTTGTTCAAAAAACCCGTATACAGTTTGTATGTGTGTGTGTGTGTGTGTGTGTGTGTTATAGAAAGAGACAGCTAAAACCTTTCACCAGAGGATGAAAAAGAAACAGCTAATGAATGTATATATATATATATAGTTATATATATGCGTGAGTGCTCCTGTTCCTGCTTGTGTGTAAGCAGACGGGGCTCAGACGAACCGTCGTGTGCCGACTGGCTGCCCGGCTGCTTTTTTTTTGTTCACGCTGGGTTTTCTTTGTACATGCTGTGTGTGTAAAGAAAAAAAAAAAAACAACCTTTTTCTCATGCAACTATTTGACTTTGACCACACAGCCACACACACATACTTATTCTGCGATAAAAGGCAAGCCAGAGGGAACCCGGTAATTGAACTTCAGTGCGCAAAAGCTTGGAAGCACCATGCATATCAAGGGTAATAATAAAAAAAAAAAGTTATTATTCACCTCAAAAGACATACACACAGCGGAGCAGATATACTTTTCACACAACAAACGTCAGAGGCCCACAATTGGAAGGTTTAGACTTTCCTACTGAGCCAAATTTGAAGGATGATGAACATCAGTGCTGTTGCATAGGCAAATAAACTTTGATATTATTGACTTTCACACTCCGCCTCCCGCTGTTCCACTGAATAAATTAAAGCTCCCTGTCTGCCCCTGTCTTTCTCTTTGATTATATTCTTTACATTCGGTACATCCGCTGGAAGGAATCCACAATTCAGCTATCAGTTCGGCTGCAGTGCTGCAGCGCGCACACAAAGCAGAAGCGATGCAATTCCGGGTGTTCTCCCTTTACAGTCGGCAGACTGCTGCAGAGTCACATTTCTCCAGAGGGAATGTAATGCATAAGAATTCTATGAAAACTGTCAGAATGCAGGAAGTTGACCAGCGCTGTCATAACCACATTTAACCTTCCTAAGAATATGTTTCCCCTTTTTTTTAATTTGCAGCCTATCAGCTGCTCTGCCGTCATTCCTCCGACTCGTCTCCCCCTTTGGGAGGCGGCGGTAACTGAAGCAGAGGTGCCCAAACACTCAGGTACACAAGTGAAGGCATGCACACAAACACACATGAGCACTGGGATGGAACATGGCAATTTCCACAAACCGTAATCTTCTTCCTGGGAATGCAATCGTCCATAGTCCACTTTAATCTCAATCCACCCACATACCGGTACATAATAACCTCAAATGTGATAACCTGTCCGACCCCCCTGTTACTGAAACCACATCAGCCTTTACCTCGAGATAATGACGAAGAGGAGGCGGTGTTCTTTCCTCGCTTCCTGCTGTTTATGTTGACACTCATCATGAAAGGCATTGCGAACGTCTATCAATGCACTGTGTGTGCGTGTGCATGTGTGTGTTTGTGTGTGTCCTTTCCACCTTAACAGCGCTCAAAGCACTTCGCACTGATTCACCCATTCGTATACTCTCATGCACTTATGGCCAAACAAGTTTCCAACCGGCCTATCATCCATCGCTGGAGGTTCTACCCCCTCTGACTGTAACCTCTTGAGCTCTGCTGCTTGCCACTGTGTTGTAAACAATCGCTTCCTGCCTGTGATAGGCCAACATCAGCAAATAATAGTGTCTCCTATATATCGGTGGGACTCTAACACGGCCTTCTCAATTATAACTAATCCTAATACATCCCTCTCTCCTCCACACACACATGTTTTTCTGATGAACACAGATTCAGGATGGAGAGTCATGGTCATATATCACACAAGACCCGCAGACCGTCTAACTAATTGTGAGTGTGAGCGAGCAAGTGAGCGAGCCAATATGCTGCGCTGTTGTAATGCAATCAGCCATCTCAGGTTTCAATTAAGTACAATACTCTCGCTCCCATCCACCTCATTTTCTCACCAAGACAAGGTTTCATTTATTCCCCTAACATGTGCATGCTCGCTGTCACAACAAGGATGTTAGCGGTGTATTGGCTGGGCCACCGAGCTAACACAACAAGTGGAATTCATGGAGAATATCTGATGCAGGAATATTTTCACAATTTGAGACATTTTAACAAGCAGCCCTTCGATGTTCAGCAAAACCCGAATTACTCCTGAATGTTGGCTTACCGATGGGGGAATGTTAGCAAAGCCAAGGCACGAAAAAACCAAATCAAACACAGGAAACCCTCCTAAAAGCCTGTTAAACAGTCTGCAATTTGGGGCTGTCCAAGACAAAAGTTGACTAAACACGATCCGGATTCAACAACAGTCGTCCTCCGTCCCCGCGGAACCGGTTCAACAATGGCAGTTGTCACGAAAAAAAGAGAGTTGGGGACAAAACTCTGACAGATTCTACAACTGCTGCTAGAAGCAGCAGAGGAATTGCAGCTCCCGGTCGAGCAGCCGCCAGCAAACATTATCGACTCAACATGTGACGCTCTGCTCCGCTGGTGGAGAAATAACAACACGTGCAGCGTCAGTCTACGGACTCTGTGGACGTCGTCTCCATTCAAGGTTATCAGATCAATGTAGTGAAGTATCACACACTGTAGCTTTAAAATAACCAAAGCCTTGGAATTAATTAACATAAAAGGAAGTAAAACAACCAAGACAATCAATCAGTAAGAAGACAGAATTACAATAAACAAAGGTTAAAACTACACACAGTCCTGATTCCTCTCCCTTCAAAAGGATCCTGGAGCTTTGACCTGGAGACAACAAACAGAAGACACCCGTGGCCGTAACACGCAGCATGCAAATACCACAACTTTTTAGTTGATGCAAAGTGAATTTCAACCCTTTTGGATGGGAACAAGCTGCCATATCAACCGTAAGTCAAGTGAACAAGTCACATGTCAGTCAGTCCGGACATATAGAACATTTATATATAGATGTTAGCAGTTAGCTAAGAGTTATTGAAATATGGAACCACTTCCAACCAACAAGGAGCAGTTAGATCTGAGCAAGTGTGAATGCTTCAACTTTGAAGAAAAGAAAAACATTTCTTTTGAGCATTTCAAGTTTATGAATGGCAAAAAAAAAAAAAAAGTAGACACAATAAATCTGCTACAAAATTTTGGAAGGGGAAATTACAGGGAGCTGCTAGTTTCACCGGGGGAACCGGTTATACAAGCCTGGCCAACGCTTCTTCTTTTCCTTTTGCACCAGAATGACATTCCGACAGTTTCAGTTAAAATTCTTGACCTAAAAAAAAACACTCACTCATAACTTTGCGCAATACCTCGTGAAATATTCATGATCACTTCACAGTACCATTACCTCTACATCGGAACTGTTTCTCTTAATCATGCTGAATGACAAACCGGACGGTTTGATGCCGCGAGTACGAGACCTTGAACGTAATTCCTTCAGACAGTCTCCCCGGTCGCTGCTCCACTCAGCCTCTTGTAACAGCAAAGGGGACATCAAATCCCATTTGACACTAAATACCTAATTTAATTTCATTCATATTAATTGAATGAGGTTGGAATCATATGTATCTTCAATTTCAGTCTTATCCATCAATCTTTTGGATGACCCCCCCCCCCTTTTTTTTTTATATTCTGTGACATTTCAGAGTAATTAGTCATTTGGTCTAACTTAGGATTTTATTACTAACCATAATGTCCCGACTGTGAGCACATTAAAACGGTTGAGTGCTGCTGTGAATAACATGAGAGTGAACACACAGTATTTCGTTGAAGGTTTTCCAATTACACTTAGACTGAGAGGACTGTATATAATGAAAGAGTTTTATTATGAATAATTCGTTTGCAAAAACTATTAAAAAGCCTCAGTAAAATGAATAACATGAAAGAAAAATATGAATTAAAATATACAAAATTCAACAAAATGATTTAGTGTGTTCTATGTATTTGCTGTTTATTTATACCGTTACAGGGTCTCATCCTGTTCCATCATTCAGTAGGACTGAGACTCCTCGACAACAACAGTGGCTTCGTGTGGAGAGTTGATTCAGTCGGGAGCACTCTCATAATGATTTAACCATTTATTGCAATAATTGGGACTATAGTTAGACTTGGCACTGACGGTCCCAAGATGGTCCCTGGATTAGCCAAGCGGCACGCTGAACTAAAACAGGGAACAGAAGTGAGCCAAAAGAGCCTTGGAAGCTCTTAACTAGAAGGTGGAGGCTTGCTGATGGAGGCAAAGCTTCATACATTGACAGCAACATTAAAAAAAAAACCTGTGGAAAAACAAGAATGAGTCGAATTTTGGACGTCTGGTTGAATTCGCAAGTGGACGGACTGAAGCTGAAAGATTGAAACACCTGTAAAAAAATCCTGATGTACGAAAACCAGAAAGATTTGGTCTCTGAGAAAAATGTGTAAAAATATACAGACACCAATGGGGATTTTCAAGTAATTGATGTGTTTTGAGACTGCTGACTTTATTTATGCAATCTTCAACTCA
The DNA here is from genome assembly GCA_901007825.1 of Macroramphosus scolopax. Classification (NCBI taxonomy): domain Eukaryota; kingdom Metazoa; phylum Chordata; class Actinopteri; order Syngnathiformes; family Centriscidae; genus Macroramphosus; species Macroramphosus scolopax. The sequence goes on from CAAKHC010006797.1 coordinate 47,535, forward strand.
CTGTTTCTGGGTTTGACACACACACACACACACACACACACACACACACACACACACACACACACACACACACACGTACTCCAAAGGTAGCGGATGAAAGGACGGCTGATCATTAGCAGGGGTGAGGGAGATGCATGCAGGGAGAGAGAGATACCAGCCTCAGCTTAATAACTAC
>CAAKHC010006798.1:6956-17550 GCA_901007825.1 Macroramphosus scolopax
CCCCCCCCCCCCCCCCCCCACTCTACGGCACTGCGTTGGGTTTCTTCACGTACTACAACAGATCATTATGGAGTTGGAGCTACGTGTTACATGAAGCCCGTGTGACTACTGTGTGAACTTCATGGAACCGTTTGCTCGTCACTTGTCGCAGCTTCACAGCACGTTGAACAACATGGCTGCATAGCAGCAGCAGCAGCAGCATGTCATCTGAAGACTTGGAGTCCTTGATAACTTCCGTGTATTAGAACTGTTGTATTCTGTTGTTGATGACCGTTATCACAGGCGACCTCGATGTGTCTGTAAGTAGCAGCGCTGCAGTCAGAGCAGGTGCAGCTGCTGAACGAGGTCGCAGCTCAGATATCAGACGAGATGATGAGGAGCTGCACAGGAGCAGATATGATGCTATGAAGGGGGTGTGTACATCAGGCTACTGGTTCCTTCTTTATCAGTGTGAAATGACCAGCTGCTGCAGAAGGCGTGGTGTCGTCCCTCGGACACAGACGGAGTCGGGACGATGAGGTCGACGGACACAGCTCAGAGCAGGCTGGACATCCGCCTCCATGTTCAGCTTCTACTATCACCATCTTAAAACTATTTCAGAGTTTGTCCTTTCTGCCAGAACAGAATTATGGTTTAAATATAGGTCACAGGTTGTCACATCGTTTACAAACATTGTTGCCATGAAAATAATTGAAATTAGAAATATTGTTATAAATATAGAAACAAAGCACAAACCATCATTTAATGTGCTTCATGTGCAGATTCTGTTTGAGTGAAGGGGAACAAACTTCCCCCGTTACAGTGGATGTTACAGTTAATCCAACGTGTTTCAGTGACTTGGCTCATCCTTCAGTTTCCATCACATTCCAACTCTTCCTCTTTCTGTGGCTTTAAATGATGAACATCAACTGACAGTGTTCAGTGTAGTTTGTCTGCCTCTTTACAAAACCTATTTAAAAAATGACGGCGTTTGATTGTGACACATGTGGATCATATGATCAGCTGACAGTTGGTGTGTGTAGATTAACCTCTAATGAAGGGGGATTGAGGAAAAAGCTTTATGTAATGCCAAGAGGTTGGCTCTCCATCAAATGCTGCAATCTTCCACCCACCAAATCCAGATTAATTCTGCCTGCCTGCGTGCGTGCGTGCGTGCGTGCGTGCGTGCGTGCGTGCGTGCGTGCATGCGTGGTGCGTAGGAAACTGTCAGACAGTTGGTGACTGTTATTCCTGTTTGTGGGATTGACTGTAAACAGATCTTCACATGTGGAACCAGCGCAGCACATTTCAGCCAGAAACGGTTAACAGTGGAGTGATAATAACTACAGAGTTGTTTATAAGATGCAGCTCACACACTCTTTTTCCCTCTTAAATGTGGCTCTGAGTGCTATATACTGTGTGTATATATATAAATATACACATATATATATGAAGGACTCTGCTGCCCTCTACTGAACAAATAGTTCTAATGCAAACGTAGACACATTTTGTTTTTAGATATTCTAGTGTGGAAATCATAATCCTGCAAAATATAAGAGCCAGGCCTCCAACAGATACGTACACTTAAAGTAGATCACTTAAAAAAGAAAGACATATACAGAATACTGTTGTAGAATTGGTTGAATATAATTCCTTATTGACATCTGATACCGAACACACATCTGGGTGATGTGCAGAACAAACACACACACACAGTCCCAGGTCCTTGACACATGTGAGAAGTTCCACAGACGACGGCTCCTCAGTCAGTAATTATCTGTAGTTCAACAACAACCTCCGGACCTCTTACCTGATGGACCCCAGACGTTCAGTCCTTCTATCCAGATCCACACAGAATCCACACAAACAGATACCACAGATTATTATTCTGAAAGGTCCAAATACTTTTACCTGATGAAAATACATTATTATTATTACTATTATCATAGTTTTCATTACTAGTACTAGTAGTAGCAGTAGTAGTATTAGTAGTTCTATTAGTATTGATATTATCAATATTTATTATTATTAGTGTTATCATTATTATTGTAGTTTTGATTATGATTATGATTATGATTATGATTATGATTATGATTATTATTATTATTATTATTGTTATTTTTTATTTATTTTTTTATTATTATTATTATTATTATTATTATTATTATTATTATTATTATTATTATTAGGTGTTTGTAAACTGAGTTCTTATAAATAATTGAGGAGTTGATCCGTCTGTCTGCCGTCTGACAGCCATGGTGAGACTTTATCTCTGTATATAATATATGAACTGTTCCACCACCGCGGTAACAGAAGAGGAGAAAAAGAACAAAAGATCCAGAACAAAGAAAACACAAACCGATCGGAAACAGGATGAAGAACATGAAGACATCCAGGGAGACGCTGGACCGTTTGACTGGAGGACGAAGAGGAACTGGCCCAGGAGGAAGAGGAACACAGACTGAATCCAACAGGTGATTAGTGAAGGAGGAACAGGTGAGTAATCAGACAGGTAGAACACACGGGGCAGGAAGTGGAGTACCGGGAACCAGAGGAGAGCTGGGTAACAAAATAAAACAGGAAATGTAAAGAACATAACAGACAACATTAACGTAGAGGACCAGACGTAACACGGTGGATCTGATCATGGTGTTTCTAAAAATGTTGAACTCTTCATCAGTCTGACAAAACAAGTCACTGCAGACTGTTTAAATATCTCAGTCAGACAGAAACCGAATGTTTGACCCACATTAAGGTCCGTGGATCCATCAGGGTCCGTCTACTGGTCTACAGCCTGGTTCTGTCTGCTCAGAGGACTGAAGCATGCAACAATATCACTGCTGAAGCTGTGTGACAGAACATGTACAGCTCAGTTCCTCCTGTACATGATGAGATGATGTTATATAACCTCCATACACACTGGTAATTGAATTGTTTTTTCATATGGTTTGATTTAGACAATAAATCCAGGGAGGACGTATCAGTCCTGCTCTAAACCCATAAATCAATCATCCTGATGAATGAAGGGGAGGGGCTCCTCCCACTGACCCTTCATCATCACAGCAGACCTTCCTCCCTGTGGACCTCCAGGCAGCTCAGGTGCATGTTGTGGAGGTAGATGACAAAGCGTGTTCGGTGTTCCTGCTCCGACTCCACCGAGCGCACCGAGAGCAAATCCGAGCCATCTGACGTGGAGGATTTGTGTGGAAACATCCCCCCCCCCCCCCCCCCCCCCCCCCTCCCCGGCATTGTGAGATTAAATGTCGTGGATTGTATGTGGAACATCACAAGGCGGGTGAGGAATGTGGTCACGGTGCGCTGGAAGTTTTGGAGCTGCAGGTTTGAGACTTTAGGAGGGAGCTTGGACTCTGGTGGACGTCATGCACACGGATGTTGGGCTGCTCAACCTGCTGATGTGGACGGTGGTTGTGTCCGGCCAGGCAGACCTGAGAGGACAAACACTGCAGCAGGACGGGGCCAGGTTAGTTCACATTGATCCGATACGGGGGGCAGATGATGCTGCTCAACATCTATTCATGGGAAGATCTCCAAACCTTCCTGAGCTGGAAGCAGGTTGACATCAGAAGATCAAAGGAGGTTTTATGGGTTAACATTCACCGAACCTTGTCTATTGAGGACGGATTATATCTGGACCAGAGACGTGTTTTTGTCCAGGGAAGAACTGATATAGTTTGGAGAGTAATCCTGATCTTCATTCAGGATTACAGACGTTTATGAAAAAGTACGGGCGTGTTTATACTTCAGAAATATTTCCAGACTAATGTGACGGTTTCATTTGGAGATCTGCATGTTAGAATGGTTGGATGTGGCTTTGACCGAGGTCTGTGTCCTCCCCAGGAGGTCTGCGTCCTCCCCAGGAGGTCTGCGTCCTCCCCAGGAGGTCTGCGTCCTCCCCAGGAGGTCTGCGTCCTCCCGGGGGGTCTGCGTCCTCCTGGAGGGTCTGTGTCCTCCCCAGGAGGTCTGCGTCCTCCCCAGGAGGTCTGCGTCCTCCCCAGGAGGTCTGCGTCCTCCCGGGGGGTCTGCATCCTTCCCAGGGCCTTTGTAGATCCAGTTATGGTCATTTGTTCCCCTTCACGATCACGTGGACGGTGTGTCTCAGGGACAGGAGACAGTAGATTGTCCTCCTGTGGCTCATCCTTCCAGGATGATGCGATGTTGGTTATTGTGATGAGGGGAGTGAACCAGTGTGGTGATGGTGACTGCAGATTCTCCTGTGTATTCTAAGACCTCCGGGCTGGAGTCCACCACACCTCCACCATGTCCAGAGGGTCATCAGATACAACATGACAACAGTTCCTGCTTGCGTTGCTTTGCAACCTGGTTCATTAATAATCCTGTTTCCTGATGGGTCGGTGCCGTGGTTTGGTCTGGTTCAGGTTCAGCTTGGGTTGAGATGGATCATGTTTGGTGTAATTGGGGTTTTTAAAACCGTCTTGACTCACGGCTGAATGGTGACAGAACAAGTGTCCCCTGCTGCTGTCCCGTCCACCAACCGGTTTCTGGACTCTGACTTTCTCTTGATTCATTTTTCTTCTCTGCTGTGTTCAGAATCGCATCTGTTGCTTAAATATCAATATATCAATTTCACCGTTGAATTTACAACCTATCAGGTGGTTTGTCTTGTGAGGACACGCTCGTCTTTTAGGAAACCAAACTGCTGCAGGGAGAGCAGGAGACAGGAGACATGTTGGCATGTCAGAAGTCTTCATGACAGAATGAATGATGGCCGAATTCCATTTTCAGGGTCGTTCACGCTCACTCACTGTCGCATTCATGCAGCACACGCTAGTCTAGTCCATCGTTGTCCATCGTTGACAGTCCAAACGTTCACTTTATGTGAAAAGGGAGAGTGAAACTGAGTCCAGTCCTCACTGACAGAGACGGAGAGAGTCTGAAGCTCTGTTCTTATCTCAGGGAGGGTTTGAGGTATTAACAGTAACATGTTTCCTGAATGAAATCCTGTCTTATATTCATGACTTTATATCATCGGCCAATGTTAGTGGATATTTATCATCATCGTGTTAAACAGAGCTCTGACACTTTCCTTGAATTAGCAGGTGAAGCTGGTTCATCTCTGTCCTGATCCAGGTGGACGTTTCACAGATGGAATAAGTGTCTTATGGTGTAGCGTTGTTTGTCCGTAACCAATCACAGCACGTCGTATTCTGCTCCGAGAGTCCAGAGTCTCTTCCTACTGCTCAGCGTCTGACTCAGCTTGTCCCCCCTCAGTTGAAACCCTGAATGTGATCTTCAGTCTACATGAAGGTTTTCTACATAGATGAATCCTCGTTCCACATCTGCCACCCAAATATATCAGGTGGAATCTTCTTCCTCAATAAATCAGTAGGATTAATGTTTCCTCTTTCATCATTAAACTCTCTGTCTGGTTTTAATGATGAATGACTATTAATTGTGAAGACTGTCAAACACCGACGTGTCTGGTTTCCAGCTGACAGCAACAACAGACGACACCTGGGTGGAAACGTCCCACTGGGATTACCTAACCTGTAATCTGAGTGTGTGAATGTGCTCTCTGAATTATTGCTATTGTTGTGGCTCAGAAGAGGTCACATGGGCAGGAGGAGGGTTCAATCTACCAATGGAACGACACACGTCCATCATGCAGGAAGATCAAACAACTATTATATCAATTATTAAATCACCGGTACACCGGTTGTTCACCACTGCTGCTGCTTTAGTGCGTGTCGACAAAATGTGTTTTCATCTCCTCAAGAACTGAGCAGGTTCCTCCGTGGTACCTCCTCCATCCCTCCAACAGGTCTCATGACAGTCGACCTGGAAGAGCTTCATCAAATAACCTCCAGAGGTCTGGTACTGTAGTAGTACTGTAGTAGTACTGTAGTAGTACTGTAGTAGGTAGTACTGTAGTAGTGCTGTAGTAGGACGTACTGTAGTAGTACTGTAGTAGGCAGTACTGTAGTCGGACGTACTGTAGTAGTACTGTAGTAGGACGTACTGTAGTAGTACTGTAGTAGGACGTACTGTAGTAGTACTGTAGTAGGCAGTACTGTAGTCGGACGTACTGTAGTAGTCCTGTAGTCGGACGTACTGTAGTAGTACTGTAGTAGGCAGTACGTCCCACTACAGTACAGCCTACTACAGTTCTACTACAATACTTACTACTACAGTACTACTGCAGTACTGCCTGCTACAGTACTACTACAGTACTATGACACTACTATGACAGTACTAATGTACTTAGTGGCCTTTATGTTCTGCAGGTTTGTACTTTGTTTCAGAACAACTAAATGCAGTTCAGATATTAACTTTCTGGTTCTTCAACATACAAACATTTACTTTCTGTTTGTCTTCCAGCTTGTTTAACATCCTGTTTCTCCCTTCAGGTGGAAGAGAGAAGTTCCACTAACGGAGGGTTCCAGTCTCCCGGTCGGCAGGTAGGACGGGTTCCAGTTCTGTCTTTGTCCAATCTTATAGCAGAGATTAAACCAGCAACACTGGACATGAAGACACATGGTGAACATTTTAATCACTATTGTTTGCTGTATCTAGAGATGCTTCTGTGTGTTTTACTAAGCCCAATATAATCCATCCTTATCCATCAGAATTAGGAAGTTCATGCATAAACTCTGTGAGATGAAAACAAGCTGCATTGCATGAAACTGAAGGCTGCAGCCAGTTCACAGCTGCTGAACATCAGAGTTACTGACAATGAGGGCAAGTTACCGTCACCACTTTATTAGGTACACCTGTGAACCCAGAGGTCTCTGTCTGATGAGTCTGGCTGGTGTCGCAGTGAGTCTGTACGTTTTCTACCTCGTCAACCACGACTGCCATATTGGAGGCTGCGTAGCAGGAAGTGTTGAGGGACTCTGTCCCATAGCGACAGTACATCATCCAGACCGACAGACATCTGTGGGGCTTCTGGTGGAGATGTAGTGGAGCACAAGTCAGTGTCCAGCTACTGGTGCAGACCTGGAGTTAAATATGCTGAAGAACTCTACTCTAAAAACGTGTATTGGTCACTAACCCTGAATTATATGTTGTAATCCAGACCTGCACACATGGACACTAAACATGGAGGAAGGAACCAGACGTAACATTGTAATCTGTCATTTGTACCACCTGTTTTACACTGTGACATCCTGAGTCATGAAGAACTTGTTGTTCTGGTGTCGTATTTGTAGGACAGTTGTTGGAGATCAGATGTAGCAGGAATGAATCAGGATGAGATTATTAGAGGAGCTTTATATTCAGACCCAAGTCTTCATTAACTGATTTATGAACTCTTTTTAAATCCGTTCCATCAGCCTCGTCTACAGAAGGAGTCCAGACATGACTAAAACCTGGGGAACAAAGTCCGAGCAGCTGCTGAGGATCGACGACCACGACTTCACGATGCGACCAGGATTCGGAGGTATGAAGGTCGAGTGCAGCTGTCGATCTCTCGTCATGCAGCAGTCGGGGGGGCGTGCTCTTCTCTGTCCCAATATGCTCTGGGTTTTAATTCAATATGCAGATTAGTCAGAGCCTTGGACCACCAGCCACATGCAGACAGCCCATCTCTGCACTCATTGAAACGGGGAAGTGGGAACCAACTCTGGCATGAAAAGATGACATAACAGATTAGGATTATGTCTGAGCCAAACTGCTGGGGGTCAGTGATTAATTACCAAGCAGCAACAATCTGTAGCTTTAGATTTCAATAACTCCCTTGTTAATCTGAAGCATTAGCCGGATTCACAGCCTCAATCTGTGTGCTCTTTAAATTGTCACACTTTGATTTTCCCCATAAATTGACATCAATCTCCCATCAGATCCCAGTTGAGTTCCTGGAAAGACTTCACTACTTTAATTAAATCAGGAGATGAGAGCTGGAGTGTGAAGGGTTGTTACTGCTGGTCTGTTGGTCTGAATGAGAACTGCATACATGCAGGCATCAAATACTTCTATCAGCCCTCTGCAGTAGTTTGTACACACAACTTCATTCATTCCAACCAGCTCATCTGAAACTATTATTATTATATATATATATAATTATTATTATTTCTCTCTTATATCAGTGGTTTCATCAACATCAGCAGTACATCTGCCCTCAAAGGGCCGGTTGTCACCGTAAAACAACATCAATACATCTGCTCTTTATCTTATTACACCAGCGCCTCTGAAACTGATTATTCAGTTTTTATTAACAACTTAGTTAATAGCAAGCAGACGGTCAAGTTTACAGCTGTTGTACAATTAATAATAATGAGTTTGGTTGATATGTTTATATACGTATATATATACACACATATATGTGTATATATACACGTATATATACATCCATATATATATATATATATATATATATATATATATATATGTATGTATATATACATATATGTATATATGTATGTATATATATATATTTATATATGTATATATGTATGTGTATATATACGTATATATGTATACTACGTATATATACGTATATGTATGTATACATATACTACATATATACATATATACGTATACTATGTGTATATATATATATATATTTGTGTATATGTATATATATCGACTTACGGAAAGATACCCCCAGGGATCCCCGAGAGGGGGGGAGGATGAGGATCCCACTCGGACGGACCAAAGAACGACGACTCTACGCAATGGAAACACGACGACGAGCACAGAATGCTTTTGTGGCAAAGTGTGCAAAAACCCGCGTGGCCTGAAGATCCACCAGACCAAGATGGGATGTGTGCAGACGGTGCAGGTGTCACAGCGCGCAGGGAACCCCCCTGGTGAGACGCAGGAGGAGCTAGGCCTGGAGCCAAACCACAGCGCCCAGAACTTCCAGGTGACACAAGCCCCAAACCCACACAGACCACCAGAACACCGTCGGGTTAAATGGCCCCAAGCGAACAAGGAGCAGGAGTGGCGCCAGTTTGATGAAGACACCAATTCAATCTTGGAAGTAACAGCTAAGGGGGAAGTCGATCGACGTCTCCAAACCATGACCACCATCATCATCAGCCTAGCAGCTGAGAGATTCGGCTTGGAGGAGAAGAAAGCGACGAAACCTCCTTATACCAAAAGCAACCGGGCAAACAAGATCCATCAGCTCAGGCAGGAGCTGAAGGGCCTGAGGCGGCGGTTTAAGGAGGCAAGTGAGGAGGAGAGGGGACCTCTGGCAGAGGTACGGGACATACTCCGCAAGAAACTCATGACCTTGAGGAGGGCTGAGTGGCATAGGAGAAGGAGGAAGGAAAGGGCCAGGAAGCGCACTGCCTTTCTAGCAAACCCATTTGGGTTTACAAAACAGCTGCTGGGGCAGAAGCGTAGCGGGCAACTTACCTGCTCCAAAGCGGAGATCGACCGTCACCTAGATGCAACCTTCCAAGATGCATCCAGGGAGCAAGAGCTAGGCGACTGCCAGTCCCTGATTGACCCACCTGCACCAACGCTGGACTTCGATGGGAGGGAGCCCAGCTGGAAGGAGATCCAGGAGGTGGTCAAGAAGGCAAGATCAAGCTCAGCCCCAGGACCTAGTGGGGTACCTTATAAGGTATACAAGAACTGCCCAAAGTTACTCCACAGGCTCTGGAGGATCATGAAGGTGATCTGGAGGAGGGGGAAGGTTGCCGAACAGTGGCGTTTTGCAGAAGGGGTATGGATTCCGAAGGAGGAAGAGTCTAAAAACATCGATCAGTTTAGAACCATCTCCCTGCTCAGTGTTGAGGGGAAACTATTCTTCAGCATTGTTGCCAGGCGTCTGACAGACTACCTCCTGAAGAACTCATACATCGACACTTCAGTCCAGAAAGGAGGGATCCCGAAGATACCGGGGTGTCTGGAGCACAATGGAGTTGTCACCCAACTGATCAGGGAAGCCAGAGAGAACAAGGGCGACCTAGTCGTACTGTGGCTGGACCTCGCAAACGCATATGGGTCCATACCTCACAAGCTGGTCGAAGAGGCATTACGCCGGCATCATGTTCCTGCCAACTTCAGAGACCTCATTCTGGACTATTACAACAGGTTCAGTCTGAGGGTCTCAGCAGGGCCCACAACATCGGACTGGCATAAGCTGGAGAAGGGAATCATCACTGGATGCACAATTTCAGTGATCCTTTTTGCCCTTGCTATGAACATGCTGGTGAAGTCTGCTGAGGTTCAGTGCAGAGGGCCCCTAACCAAGTCCGGTGTCAGGCAGCCACCCATCAGGGCCTTCATGGACGACCTGACTGTGACAACACCAAACGTCCCAGGGGGCAGGTGGATCCTGAAAGGCCTGGAGGAACTAACCACCTGGGCCCGCATGACCTTCAAGCCTGCAAAATCTAGATCTCTTGTGCTGAAGAAAGGAAAGGTCACCAACAAGTTCCACTTCACACTTGGCAGCACCCAAATACCATCCATCACCGACAAACCGGTGAAGAGCCTGGGGAAGGTTTTCGATTGCAGCCTGAAAGACAAAGCAGCCATCCATTCGACCAACCAGGAGCTGGAGGCTTGGCTAGCCACCGTGGATAAGTCAGGTCTACCGGGCAAGTTCAAGGCCTGGGTGTACCAACATGGTATCCTCCCAAGGATTCTCTGGCCCCTCCTGGTGTACGAGGTCCCGATCTCC
>CAAKHC010006801.1:1901-32623 GCA_901007825.1 Macroramphosus scolopax
TCTGCGGGCCCCGAGGAGGGAGGCAGTAAAAATTCATGGAGGGAATCAAGTTGCCGCACGGGAACCTTTTTTAGCTTTCTATGCAATCTTGTATTTCCAAGGACGAAGCACTTCTTTAGCGGTTCTGATAAAGAAGCAAATCCTCCGTGAGCAGAGTGCCGACATCTATTTAAAGAACATTATCAGACCATCAACTCTCATCGTTCAGTAGCAGCTCCGGAGTTAGAAAAAAACACAAAATCTATTGGAAACACAAACACACATGACCTACATGCGACGCGACGCGACCGCCAGCGCCGCATATTAAGATTCTAACAACAGAAACGTTGCAGAATAAATTGGTTTAAACTGCAATTTCTTCACCCGGCCGCTTCATTACACCCCTCATCTGTCGTGACTTAGTTAGTGTTGTGGGGAGAAGATGGGAGCTGGGGAACACCTCTCATTACATGAATAATACAAACGATTTTATTGATGATGATTAACTTTAATTGCAGCCACAACATGTAGACCTGTTGTCTGTGGCTCATGGTGTCAGGTTGGGGTCGGGTGATACGACAATATTTACTATGAGACAGTAAATGTGTCCACCGGTAACAATCTGGCAAACACTGTTTCTAATTTAGAGGCCAGAATTCTTTCTTGATCCGGTGATTCTAGCAAATCTTGCAGCCATGCAAGACCAAAATATTTGTGCAGACGTGCAGTTTCAGATTATAAAAACAAAGCAGGGGGGGGGGGGGGGCAGCTCAGGAGAACGGCAGTTGCTATTGTGCGGAAAGAGACGGCAATCAGATATGAGGTATTTCTGAGGTATCGTCTTGTGATACCATAATCGATCTCCCCCCTATAATAGTAACAGTTCCCTGAGTACAGGGCTGCCCGTGCAGGTATTACTCTAATACTACACAGGTGAGTAAACCTGACACCAGGCCAATCACAGAGAGCTGCCACATGCCTCGTGGATCAGAGACCCAAGACACCACGAGGACTTTCTAATCCCACCTGGTTATTCTAATGTTACTCACAGCGGAACCTGATTGTGGATTGTCCGCTCGCCAAGCGGGTCAACGTGAGCGGTGACCATTTCGGAGGGCTTAAGCGACAACGCGGCGGCAGCGCCAGTAAGCCAGCGGAGCTGGGTCACGATGAAAGAGTCGCTCTCCGCACCAAAAAAGTACATGCAAAGAAACAGGAATCCTCTTAGCGGTTCTATCCTGTTGTGCACCTCCATCTGTTGCTCTGTGACGGGCGATATGGAAGGAACATAAAGATAATGAGGAGCAGAACCGGCTTCTGTTCCAGAGACTTTAAAACATGCCAAGTGATTCATTTACAACATTATACAAGTTATTACAAAGCTTCTTGTTTTTAGGGTGAATTGTGGTAATTTTACCTCCACTGAGGTGTTGATGATCCGTCAATCTGAAGCAGGATTACAGACAAACGACCAGGCCGATCGCCATGAAACCTGGTGAACGGGTGAAGAACCAGACGATGAAGACACAACGAGATTTTTGGGGGAAAATATCTGTTAACAATGGCCTTTTTTTATTTAAATTAAACTTAGGAGGACTGCTCGTCTGAAAAATATAAAAGATCCCAGCAGATAGAGTAATATCTGCAAATATCTGACCAACTCTGCAAAACCCAAAAGTCTCCAGTCGTCTCGTATCAGACGAATAGATGCAAACAGGAAACATCCACGTATACGAGGCCGACTGAGCTGCTTTTATTTCCCATTTCTGCTCCAGAAAATGGACGATTCATCTTTAAAAATGTGTTTTCTGTTAATTGACTCTCCAGTTAATTGACATCTTACGTTAGGTAAACCTATAAATAAGAAACGTACTACAGGACTGAGTTTCATGTACAAGAAGGTCCACTAATGACACGTATCTTGTGTCCTGATTTATAACGCCGTCACAGTTTCATTACGCTGCTCTCATTACTTTTTTTTTTATTTTGCCACTGAGCGTTTTATTTTGAAGAAACTCTAAACGTCCCTTCACATTAATGTGATGCTTTTTTTTATTGGGTTCAATTTAACAGTTCACATTTCCTCCCCGGGAGAAAGCGGTTTTATCTGGGCGGCTCGGATCTGCGGGGGTCTGAAACAACCTCTCAAGATGGCTGCTGAGGAGGAGGTGAAATATCGTCCGACGATTCTGCAACTAGCTACTTTTGATCAGCAAAAAAAAAAAGGGCTAGTGCATGTTGGTTCCATGCAGGGGAGACAGACGGGAACCCGATGCACATGCTAGTCCTCTTAATAGAGAAGAAACAGGATCCATGGAAGAAAGTCTTCAGCACGTTGTAATGGGAAACATTCATCTTCGGCTCCGACGTACAAACCACAGCAACAACACTCAGCGCACCACATCAACACACAGCAGCTGATTTACGGGAATATCAATCCATATCAATTAGCAGGCGGCTCAGAGGGGGTGTTAGCATCCAAAGAACCGAAGCCAAGATTGATGGCTGCGTGTTATAAACGCACTCATTTTGTTATGACTGTCAGCTGAATCCGTTTTAACAAGGCTTCTGTTTTATGACGATGCTGCTGAGATTTATTATGATGATAAAAGTGTGCACGTTCGAGCACGTTGTTTTTAACTGATGCGGCGCCCGATCGAGTTGGCAAACTCCAGCTCGACCTTCCAGTATTGCTGCTCACAGCGTTCTGGAGAGCCGGTCATCCAAACTACTGAAACACACTGACGCACCACAACTTTGTTGAGAGAGAAGGTGAACTCTGACCCCGTCTCCACAGGGCAGCGGGTTAATGAAGTATTTACAGATATATATATTAGTTGCACATACTTTATGTTTATTCTTTCCTCTGATTATATGTTGTGTGTATTACTTGTCTCGTGCAAAGTACATCCATCTATCTATCTATCTATCTATCTATCTATCTATCTATCTATCTATCTATGGAAGTGTGTTGCTGCCACATGAGAAAAATACAAATAAATCACATAATAATATTTGTATTGTTAATTGTTTGACGTTTTTCAAGTTAAAACAACATATTTTCAGTTTATTATGTTATAATGTCGAATGCTTCACTTCATAGTTTGCTAAGTTTGTACGTCATAGTAACTTAAAAATATGTTGAAACGAGAAAAATAATCCTGTTTAAATTGTTATAACACAAATGTTGCAATGCTATAAATTATTGTTATAACATAAAATGATAGTATTAAAATACGGTAACAATTATATTGTTATAGCAAGAAAACGTTCTAGTTCTGGTTTGATTATAACAAATCAGGTCTGTCGTAATAACTTTAAAATGTGTTGTTATAACGAGATAATCATCCTGTTCATGTTGTTAAAACATAAAAGGTTTCACACTATAATGTGATTGTTATAGTGGGATTATAGCAATGTATGAAGTATGCATGTTGTATAAACTATTCATGTTATAATATCAAACTGTTTGGTGTGGCAGCAATGAGCTTCCGTAGAACTCCATGTGATTTAAATTAAATGGGGAAATGTTTATATATCACACAGGAGTGTCCATCATCGTGGCATAGATCTTCTCCAGGACGTCTGCTCTTGCATTTCGGGGACCGTTCTAACCGTACTCAAAGACAGCTGCAGCTAACAGCGTGCACTGCTAATAAAAAGATGCTGGTGGGGTAAAAGCACTGCACAGTCTTTTTTTTCATCAGTGGATTTAATCTTTAATAGAGATTTTATCTGTGGAGCTCTCTGTTGCCGGGGGGATCTGGGCAGGTCAGTTTATGCTGGAGGGTTGGAAGGCAGCACTCAGTGCAGCAGGTTAGATTGAACCTGTGTTCCCCCTTTTTTATTCTGCAGAGAAACATCCTGCATGTTGATTGGAATTTTGAGAAAGAGCCGAAGGTCAGAGTCAAGGAGCATCGAAGGCTCCGCTGTCATAAGAGCAGGGCTTTACTGAGGTTAATTCAATAAGGACCATGTAGTTGCTTTATTATTTTATGGTTTATTTATTCACCTATCTGTATTACTTTAGTATACCTTCATATCAGCTAATTAACAGACGATACTTATCAATGCAAACTGTGTGGGAAATAAAAATAATAAAAGTAACCATAAAAATATCGGACTTAAAATTCAAAAGTAATTTGACATAAGAACTTATCTTAAAAAATGTTATCACAGGGATTTATTTATCCACTGAGTTGCTGCAGGAAGCACCATTGTTGCTCCTCTCTCTCTCTTAACCTATTTATTTTCTATATTTATTCTTCCTTACCTGCTGTGCGGTTACATTACACAGCTAACTGATATCCTCCCCTGAACCCAGAAAGGATGCTGATGATTTCAGTCTTCGCCTCCCCTCATTTGTCAGAGAAAAAACACAAGCTAGCGCTTGTAAATCTAAATTAGTGTGACTATTCCTTTTTTCCAGGTGCAAACGATACGCTGGTGAAAGTTCTGCAGTCTGTAAAGGACTTGACAAGAAAGTAAATGAAATCCTGTTAAGGCGGTTAGTTTATTTAATTAAAGCCAAAGTAGTTTAGTGGGATTGAATTAAATTTTTTGGCAGGAGCAAACGCCAGGAAGATGGCGGTGAGAGGGGAAGGGGGGCTGTGGGAGGGAGAGTATGCATGAAAGATAAGCAGGGAAACCCGTCTGATTGAGCTCCGTTGAATAAATATTTCCTTTTCAAAACAGCCAAGAGTGTCTTCTGTGGCGCTTTCATTTAATTTAGCAAACTAGATAACATCTAAGTGTCTCTTCTCCCATAAGACAAATATAAACAACCCCCAGTTAGGTTGTCAGGGTTCAATCCGGCCGACTCGCCTCCGCCCGCCTGTGCAAACGCCGTCTCAACTGAGGTTAATCCACATGAAAGAGGGTCCCTCCAGATTAGAGGAGTTCACAGCTCCTTCTCACCACCGGGTCAGGGATCACACACCAACTTTTTAAGGAGAGCAGGCCATTTTATTTCCGACGCTCTTTATCCAGCTCCGTGACACCGTCTGGGTGCGATACCTCACCCCCGAGGCTCAAAGGTGAAATGGATTCCAGCCCCGGAGGAGCCGTTCTGAGTTGGTTTAACTTGGAGCGAAATATTCCAAAGAAAACGAAAAGCTCACGAACAGCAGAAAGTCGTTCTGACCAAATGTAATTCACCTCTAACTGACAAACAGACGGTTCAGTGATGGCTGAGATTCATGTAGGTGGGAGACTGACAACAGATTCTATATGATGACACAATAAATACTGTTTATTTAAAAACCATCAATAACACTTGAAGTGGGGATGAGAGACATGATACCATGACGTCCATGCAGTATTCTTACAGATCCTCACTATGATTAGAACTGTTCAAATCCTCACTAAGTATATTTGCACAAATGAATCGTTATTTGCACCGTTACAGAAGAACAGTGTTTTAGAACATTTCGTTATCTTCTGGTTTGATTATAAAACAGAGTCTTGGTGTTTGTAGCTTCAATTAACTTTTTAATATTTTTAATCTTTTAAATCTTCTGTCCAACGTAACTGGTACTGTTCAGTATTTGATGATGGGGAAGGATAAAGTGCTGCTTCTTTTTTTGATGAAGATTATACGTCGATGTCGCTTATGGCAAAAAAGGTTTTTATCGTACTATTTCTATATCGCCATTAATATCGTGAAAAATACCGAGATGTAGTTTTCCAGTCTGTATCGACCACCGCTAACGTGATGAAAGGACAGAAGATTATTCAGAAGGTTAATTAAAGCATTTCTATTTATTATAAAAGCATATGTTACAATATTTGCATTGATTATTTTCAGCCCTGTCCGATTGTATTTCAGGTTTAATCATCATATCTGTGGATAGATTATAAGCTTTAAGTTTGCACGACGACATCGCCTGCATGTATTGTTTAAAGAAGCCCATCAGTCGAGCCTGAGATCAGGACCTGGCCTGTGTCTGCAGCCAGGAAGCTGATAGAGAACTGGAATTGTTCAGCCGTTGAACTGTGGGTGGCAGTGTTGATGCAACGGGACGCTGCACGGCTCTGGAGAGTAGAAGTACCTCGTTTGTCCTCCTCTCACACTCACCAAAACAATAAAATGTACTGTTCAAGTGTGTTTCTTCAGCCCTCCTGCCTGCTGTCCACCTCCTCAACAGTTGCAGTGAACACTTGATTCAACTATATTCTCAATAAAACACGAGGAAACTATCCCTCTTACATTGCTTTTACAATGCAGTATAATGCATTTATCTCCTTATTTGCACACATATCTATATTCATTTTGATATATTAATGTCAATATTCATTCATAAGAATTTAATATTGGTTATTAACACATTCAATTAGATGAATTACACCAACGTTATTAGTCACAATAATTCAAAGCTCCCTAAAATAACTCAACTACAGTTGTAATATAAACACACATAAATGTATCTAGAAGTTCTGTCAATCAGATATTTACTGCAATAATATCATTATTATTAATAATGTCCATGACATGTAGAAGGTACACGGGATAGTCCTCGGTATAATCTTTATTTATTTATTTTTTTTGTGATCTTTATTGCATTATAATAAATTAAATGAATTATTTTCACTTAGTTTTACTATTTCTTTTATTACAAAATATTTAATTTTAATTGTTATTTGTAGCAAAAATCCAGACGAGTGTCTAACTATACCTAATTATTGTTTATCCTATTGTATCTGAATAAAATACATTTATATCATAATGAATACAGTGACTTTATAAGGTGTATAATGGCGTACATCATTATTTTAGTAGAATCATGCATTCAATTGTTGCCTAATTCCTGTGGACAATGTTTTCTTATATAAAGCATCGACGTCATGTTATCATTTATCTCCTTAATTATTATTTACAAAGAAAAAATAAACATCATAATATGAATTATGATGTGGCACTCGTGAAGATCCTAATCTATAAATAAAAAACATGATAATCTACATTATTCCCGTGTTGTAGCTTCCCCTGTTAGCATGCGGCTGCTGCACCATCCTGCATTCAGCCATTACACAGGTTAGCTGTAGGCTCTCGTTACACAAGCACGTCTGAGCTACAATCAGCTTCTGCTCAGCTTGCGAGCAGTCGCAGGAAGTCATTTAAACAGTAACGTGCTGCATGCATCCGTTTGATCGATGTTATTGTAAAAACGGCGTCGTTGTGAGTCTTCTACACGGGGGCAACTGCACGCTTTGCTTTTGTTGGATCACAGTCACAGAGGGCTATCAGACGTTTTAGGCCGCGTTCAGACTTATCTGCTTTGCATTACATTTACTTTATGACTATGCTGCAGTTTTAACATCGCATGGAAGAAATATGTCTGTGGGCAATATTAGAGGAGTATTAATGTCATTTCTTCACCATCTTTCACTTCTCTTCTGGCTCAAGTCAATACTGGAGCTTGTATGGAACTCATTACAGCCGGGGAGAGCTGCTCTCTCAGTGCCTTGCCATTCTCCTCCGCCCTGTGTCGTAATCACCTGAACATGATCTTAAGTCAGACAGTCAAGTGACCTGGAATCAATACAGTCAAACTCAGTGGAGGCAAATAAATCAACTTGGCTCATTTAACCGACGAGGGTCCCCCCCGCTTGTAGCTGCGGCCGTGCGGCACATAATCAGGAAAGTATGTCTGATGACAAATAATCCATTCTAAATTGTTGTTTTCTCCACCAACTTGAGTGAATTCATACTTCATATACATGAGGTATATCTCCCTGTCCCTGCTTAGCATTTTCCTGTCTACTTCAATTCCAAATGAACACAGCAGCTCTGCAGCTATTTTTTTTTTATCTCCCCCTGAATGTCACTTTTTGTATATTGGAGAATTTGATCATGTTTTTTTCTCTGGTTATCTTCCCCGTTCACGTCATTGCTTTGGTCTATAACAAATATATATTTTAAATACAGATACGTCGAGGTCCTGTGCATAAAGAAGCAGGAGTTTTACTACCAGCTTCTTCAGCAGGATGTTAGTTTTGCACTCCTCTAAGGACATTTCTAAAATACTGCCTGTGAATTGCATTATGAGTTCAACCGCCATTTAATGCCAAACATCGCCGACAACTTGTCGCTGCCGGGAAAATATTTACTGCAAACAGAAGAAAATTAATAAAGGTGTAATGATATTAAATATTCATCTATATTTCACCGAGAAAATTTGAATTGATTGTTGAAAATTGATAATAATGTTGCCAAACAGTCCATCCTGCCAATTTAAGTCAAAGTAGCGCTACCACAGTACTATATTACTGATATCAGAAGACGTATTGTGACATGACTTGAAGTTATGAAGTACTAACATTAAATCAACATGTTACAGTTTAATGATGATTGATGTACAGATCGTTGCATTCTGGAGGAAGTTCCCTGGTTCCTTTGGTTCTTTGGCTCTGAGGTTTGGAAAAATAACTCCAGTTCAGGTCTAAGTAATTGACAACAAGGCCTGTTTGTCTGCATTCATAAAAGTTTAAAGAATCAGATCTGTCAATATGTTTCCAAAACTCCGTCTGCTTGACTGATCAAGTAGATATCATATTAATCATGTAACATATGCAAAGGTAAAGAACTGTGCAAAGAAAAATCAAAGCAGCCAATATCTACTTTATTATCCTTCACAGTTATTTAATTTCCTTGTTATGTTATGAAGTGGCATTGTAACACTTTGTGATATTATTCAGACGTCACTTTTATTATCAGACTATTTCACAGCTGGAACAGAGAGCCATGACCGGTCCCCAAAGCGAGCATTAATGGCCTGCAGTCTAGACAAAGCAGAGTGAAAGCAGCCAAACCCTGAGCTCAAGCTCTTGTTATGAATCTTGTTAAGAATCCTTTTGAAAAGAGCTGATTTTTTTTTAATATTGCATAAAATGTTCAAAAGCTATTTTATTATATTTTTTAACCCTATGAGTTTTTGCAATTAAACATATTTTATTGTAAGATACAGTACATATCACATAAGGATTTCCACTCTGTAGCAGTAAACTATATATATATATATTTGTATATAACAGCTATGTCTTGTAACTTGTACAAGGGACTTATTTCACATTCTTGCATGATTCAAAAATAATATAATCAACGTTTATCTTCATATCTAGTGTTTTATAGTCTATAATGTACTCCAGATGGGCCTACATTTAAATCGAATGCATTAATAATTACCATCATTAACCATTTGACTGGTAACAATGAACAACAAAAAGAAAAATAACCATTCAAGTATTTCATAAAAGTATATAATTGTAATAAAAACATATTCATATTCACGCACTTTTCTTGTGTGTAGTTGTGCAGTAGTTTGTGCAAGAAAAACTAAACAGCACAAAAAAAGCAATAAGAAGAAAGAACCTGCTGGAATGATTGAGGCGAACTGAATGAAGGAAACTAATGTAGGAAAGAGTATTGGAGGGAAAACGTTCAACTTACTTATACACTGGTCCTGTGTTCCTCACCTGTTACAGAGCCAAAACTGCTCTAATGGCCCACAGGAGCCTCGTAGTTCACCCCTCAGAAATGTGCGAGCCTCGCCTGAAAGAAACATAACGAGTATTTCCATTTCGTCTGGTGTGGCAGTGAGAATAACTTGCTCCATCTTTTATAAATGCCCCACACGGTCCCAAAACACTTAATTATCCGCTAGGTACGGTGGTGTGGATGGTCCTGCGCTCGTGATTGACAGCGGGGTAAATTGAAGTTGCTCGGATGGGGGATGAAGGACCCGCTCGGGGACGCGCTGCGTCGATTATTCAAATATTTTAAAATCTTTTACATTATTCATTAGATTAAAGTTGTTGTTTTCCTTCTATAGGAGGCAAACTTTCTAAGCCTACATCGCCGCCGGATTGTTTACCTCCGTCGCTGCGATGCTCGGTGCTCCCCTCTGTCTGTGGTTTGTTTGGTTTCGCCCATCCATGGTACAGATTTGAGTTGGTATTCCTTGCTAGCTGAGATCGCTCTGCTGGAGGTGAAGGACCGCCTGTCCCCTCTCTGCGTTTGCTGTCAATGGCTTACGGGACGTATTTTATTTGAATGCCTGGGCCCTTTTTGAGTGACCAATAATGGATATTCTATGGATATTATGGACCATACCGGCCGTAATAGCTGTTGAAGGTAAGCTAATATTTTCATCCCAGCGGTTAAAAGCCCTCAGCCTCTGGCCGGCTCCGAGTTTCAGACAAAAGCGCGTGCACGGCCGTTTGCTCGCGCATGATAAACGGCTAATGTGAATAAAACTATTTTCAGTTTATTATCTGTTCTCCGGTTGCAGCCGTGGCGTTTTAAATGCAGCTTCGAGTCACCATGAAAGCAGCAGACGAGGGGGATGATGATGGTGGGACACAGAGGCATGCTCCCGCATCCTCGCCGATGTAACGTGACGGGGACAGCTCAGCGTTAATTACGCAATAAATCATGTTTTTTTTTTTTTAAATTTATTTTTTATCACACGGGGTACGTCAGGTTATCAGAACCTTAAATCTCAGTGGAGGAGGTCACGTCTTGGGTCGTCCGTGGAGGTGTGTCGCCTCAGTTGTCAAACTGTCCGTAATGAATAACGTGATAAACAAACTGCCTCCTTAAAACTGAATTATTGCATTTGAACAAGCAATAAAACATATCTGAGCGTCAGATTTTGTATTAAGATCTGTCTGGTTGTTCAGCAACGCTTTACGGTAATTGGTTCTATATAGTGAAGCTGCACGCACAATGAAACAGGTTGATTATAGGGAATAATCTCTAGGCGTATAATATATGTTTATAGTAGTCTGTGATTCCCCAAAAATATCTTTACAGTGGTCTTAGAGCACATATTACAGTATTTTATATATGGTCTTTTACTCATATTATAGTTGCTCCTTAATCTTTAGGTATTACGAGGAGTGTTATATTGTGTATATTGTTTCAGCGTGTAACTTTATGTTAAATTGCAATTGCCAGGGGATTTTGTGAATCTGCTTGGTCCTGTGACAGAAACAGCAAACCACTCACGCAACTGAGGTGAACAGAGTGTGTGTCAACTTTCTTTTCACCCCCCCACCCGACCCTCCACCCTCCTCCGCCTATTTTGAGGATGCTGTCAGAAACAAAACAAAAAAAATGTATCTTCTTCCTCCCGTCAGTTAAAGTAAACCTCAGAATTAGAGGTTCAGCTAGGAAACTATGCACACAAAAAAAAGCAAACCAGACGTAACCACGGGCTAAAACAACAAGAATACAGGAAAACAGGAAAGAAAAACATTTAGTCGCTTGTTTACTATGAGATCATTTCGAGTGTGATATACATCCCCGATTCTTAATACAGATATTAACGAAGGCGTCAGATGGACGAATACTTACTGTATCTCTTCATGTGTTTCAATGGATTTACATAAACCTGACCCCCAAACCGCCATCTTGAAGGCCTACTTCCGATTTCACATCTGCGGCCTCAGCGTTTGTTTATATTTTATATATTTATTATATCAGTTTTAAGTCAAATTTAATGATTGACCTGGATGATCACATGCACCATGCAATTACGATATCTATCTATCTATCTATCTGTCTATCTATCTATCTATCTATCTATCTATCTATCTGCGATTCGTCCTGATTTGTGTTATAATGTTCGTGAGATTTTTTATCCGTTGCTCTTCTGTTGTGGCCCAGAGCAAGTGAGGGAACCACAGGATGTGGAAGATGCTAAAAAATAACAACACATTCACACAGTGCGCTTTCTCTATAATATGTAAACACTGTGATAGACACTGTGTGCTGTTTGTTTACATCGACTGCGAAAGCCTATCTGGAAGCTGAGAGCATACAAATACTTGTGTGCAAGCGCGCTGTGATAGACAAGCTGCTCGGATGAGGAAGGTTCTGTTGGCATTTAGTGTTACTCTTTAAATTTCGGTATTGCAGCCTGAAGTACCTTTCGAGGCCTGCGGTGCGTCACTCCTCGTGCCGTCGCCAACCAAGTTGACTCCCCCTTTCACATCAGCCTAGCCGACTGTCCAATGAAGTTGCAAGGATGGCTAACGTATGAGAACTAAAGGGTTGAAAAAGAGGTCACTGGAGCTCTAATCCGAGAAAAAAACTCATCCCAGCATGCAACAGAAATCAACCCTCCGGTGGGTCGTTTTGACACGTTACCTCCGAGGTCACTATTTCTGCCATTGCTACTTTTGTTTAATAGAGAGTGACAACATACTTTTATTGAACGTTACTCGACGTGTGCTTGACGACATCGTACCACCAGGTCGCACTGCTGTGCAGACCGCTTGGTTCACCGTTAGCTGGCTGGGGGAAAAAGATTTGCTTATTAAAATAAGTGGAGTACTTATGTAGTCCCAAATCCAAATGTTATCCTTCCTCCTTCCCTACCATATTGCAGAGGACGCTACCAATAGTCAATGAATCAGGCATGAACCATACCGGGGAGGATTAGAGGATTAAAACAGGGGCCGAAGTTGGAACAAAATCCTAGACGTGCCCCAAGTACCCATTTGGAAAATGTACCATGCAAAGTCCAGAATACTGCATATCAGTGATGACATGCTAGACATGTCCACATGGGACAATTATAGATGACGTTCATTCAACGACGGCAGGAGGCAACTTTTCAATGCCGTTGTCAATTTATGTGCACTAAGTCGTTAAAGTGCTCTGCCATCGATGCCGCGTCTTATCGGTTTAGCTAACAGCAACAGAGGGGCTACCTTCGTAACGTTAATGGAGATGGAACTGCACGGGGGAAATTAGCCTTTTGTATGTCGGACGTATGAGAACACAGTGTGGATTTATCCCTCGTTATTCACCGTCATCAACACTCAGCGGACAGCCGTACTAACAACGGTGCTCATGTAATTGTGCTGAGTGGAAAGATTTATCCCCGACCATAAAAATTGTAGTAGAAAGTATTCGAGGGAAGAAAAAAAAAATTTACAAGGTAAAACATTTGGCTTTGGTGATTACCTCCTCCTTCTGTTGTGGTTTTACAGTTTGTGGTTCTGCACATGTTTTCCGGTCGGATCGGCGTTGCTACGCTGCAGTAAGTCTACTCCAGACTTGTATGCAAATCGTTGTTTTCGAGGGGGGGTCAAGGATGACAGATCGCTTTGATGCGTCAATTTTTTTCTGTATTTTCTGTTTTCGAGGAAACATAATGGGACTGAAACCACAATAGAGGATGGTGAAGTGCAGTAGAATGAGATCACAGCATGAAGTTTTTAACTCGCCGATTTGATTGCATTTCAATATGCACCACATTCCTCCAACACTGTGGTGAGCACTGGACGCCACTCTGGTATGAAGGGAAGTTGGCACCGGCCGAACTGACTTTTAATTATTATTTTTTACTTTTCATTCTGTAAATGACACATAGTTTGCATAACTCCCTCGGGACCATTTCCTCTGATAATGTATGGCACCCTGGAAAGTTCAAGGCACAATATGATTGTTAATGTTTTAGACAATCCTGCCAAGTTTAGTAAAGACGCTTTCATATGTAAATTCCCGGACCGGAATTGTGTAAGTGTAACATGGAAGCATTATGTTTTGTGGAAGAGTAACAAAAGACAAGTGGAGGCGGGCTCCGAAATGGGATCAGATAAAGGTAAAACGAGCGACCGTATACAATCCAGTGTTTTCTCAGTGCAGCCAATGAGCAGATGCATGGAGCTGCTCTGCACGCCAACCGCCACAGTGGGCTTTGACAAAGAATCTGCCTCTATTCAAGCCCTAATCCATGCTGCAGAGGGCCGAGGCATTGTCACTTTGCATGCAAAATTTCAATTAGTGCTGGTACCAGTTGTTTCACTTGAAGGGGGGGTGTCACATTTCAGAGACATCTATGGCTACCTTTAGGGCGAGATTAAGGCAGGAGTATCACAGCTTTGCTTTTGCTCTCTCTCTCTCTCTACGTTGCATAAGGTTACTGCTTCCACAAAGGGCGGGATTGCTTTACATTAGCCGGTGTATGTCCGACATCCAGGACCTTAGTCACATTAATAGAAGCTTGAATGTTCTTCAATGCATAGACAAGGTTTGTCATCTTCAAGTTAAGCAGGAAAAAAAATCAAGGAAGGCGTGTCCCCTTCCGGATACTTTGGTCAAATCTCTTCCAGGGGATTTTGATGCTGTAGGTTTTCTGTCCCAGCAGGACACGATAGACTGTTTCCATGCCCTCAGCTGTTTGACTGCTGCGGTCTGCAGTCAGAAGCCAACCCTCTCGCTGTCCTGCACTGTTAACTGTTTCCAATGCACACATATTTACCCTCTAGGGGTCATGCTAAAATTGCATTATATCTTGTGGGATATTATCGGTGAACGTATTGAATTTTGCGGAAAAATTTGAATTAAAGCTGTTTTTAAGTAGTACTGATATGGTTTTGGAATAGATTTTGGTATGTGTGGAACGGCGAAGGCCTTTGAAAAACAAAGTAGAGAAATCTGGGAATGCTGGTACTTTTAGAGTGCGAGCACTTAAATTAAAACAGAGCAAGGCACAAAGAAAGTATTACAATTTTTATGTAAAATTAGTAAAATTGAACTACAAAAAAAACGTATTTTATGCATCGCTGAGCCGTACTCAGCGCGTGCAGCTATGTCGACCAATACGTTATAATATTTGTGTCCACACTACTTCTCCTCCGCTCCATAAGTGCGGTCCAGAGTACAGCGGGAGTGTGTTCGGATCAGCTTACCAGAGCTCTGCCTTTAACTACCACACTGGGTCGCACTACAATATACATTTAAAAACCCAATATAACCCACTGAATGACACCTTTAAGGAGCCGAGTCAAATGCAAACTTTATCACGATATAAATCATCCGCACAGCAAAAGATATATTATGTTTCTGCTCTGTGTTTTAACGTAGATTAGAAACAGTGAAGATATAACAGCACTAATCCCCCGAGTCTTCAGATCTAGTGTGATAATAATCTTTTAATTTACCACAAACTCCCTCTGCGTTTAGTGACTTTTTTGCCTGCGTGGTATTTTTATATCCTTAAAAAAACAACAGGTGTTTAGTTTTCTGTCTCTGTGGTCTGTTATCAGATTTGTTTGGATTTCAGAAGAAAAAAAAATGGCTGGCGAGATACGACGATGCTATCAGAAGATGAAAATATTTTTAGGGTGTTTAAACGATATGCTATATATACATATATATATTATATTTATACATTGTGCTGCCTGACAGTAAACGACTAGTAACGGCAAATGGTGACTTTGATTTGAAAAGTAAACATGAGGCATCTCCAGGTGGTTTCTCAGCCGTTTGAAAGGTGCCTCAGTTTTATTACACACTGTTCTCCTATATCACATGACCCGGGTTTATTTAGATCGTTTTAATTTAAAGCACGCTCTTATTTTGATACGAGACACCGTGCGTGTGTATATATTGTGACTGTTAATGTCTCTGTTAATGCTAACGCTCAGTCCAAGCTGAAATACTTGTAAACTAAGATTGTCAGTTAATCTGGTCCCAACAAAACTAATGACATCAGCCTCAGCTGTGGTTCCTCTAACAAGGCCAGATGGTATTTTTATCTTATTCACAACACTGGATAAATCACAAGTCCATATTTGTGTTACTCGAGAGGAAGTCGGGCTGGATATCTAGAATTTAACAATCAAATGAATCCGGAATTAAGATTGTTGGACCTTAAAATTCAACCCACGTGAACCGTTTGAGCCCTCAGCTGAAGCGCCGTCGCTCAACACACTCATTTAGCTTCCTAATGTAATTAAACGACTGTCGGGCAGCAACAGTATTTCTTCACTTGACGTGTAGATTGGCGATTTGCATCCGATAATTCAAGTATGTCAAGATTATACCAAGTAGTGTGTCTGTAACGTCACAGGGCCTGACGGGGAAGCCGTTCAATCACAGGAAGACTAGAAAAATAGACGTGTACTGACGGTAAAATACATTTAATAAACATTCACAAAGACCAATCTGAGTTTTCAGCACAGAAATATCACGTCTTCCGTTCAGAATGATGGCGGACCTTGTTGTTAGTTCGACGGCTTTAATTTCCAAATAAAGTAATTAACTGAGCTGTCGTGTTCCCTCTGAGTTACATTAGAATGTTTTTATTTTATGATAGATGTGGTCATTACATTCACACTGTTTATAGGGTTTAAAGTATAAATAATTAAATATTTGATTTAGTGTGGAGCAGAATTAATTAAAAACCCAGTGAACTTTTTGGAATAAAATACAATTCTAATAAATAATTCCCTCTATAGCCCTGAAAAATACATTCTTTGATTAATTTACATCGTTTACTCTGTGTTTGTAATATTCTCTCCTTTACTTAATATATAACATAGGAGGTATTTACTTCTTTAAGTCTATTGCAAATCCCAGAAAACTACATATACAGACCTTCATAGGCTACTGAGTAATACCGAGAGGTGTTCCTAATATTCTGTCCATAACACGTATGAATAAGGTTGGACGAAATATTAGGAACGCCTCTCAGTGTTACCCAGTACAGCGACTTCCAACCCCTCCAAAAATGACCAGTAATATAAATCAACACCATTATACTTCATTATGTCTTTCCACGTTTGTCTGATAAATTAAGGAGTGTATGTTTTATGTGTGTGTGCGTGTGTGTGTGTGTGTGTGTGTCTGCTGTCTATTTAAACCCTTATATATTAACAAATATATAAAATGTTAAATAAACAACATTATATGCCAAACGGTGTAACGTTACAAAAACAGCAGTAGGTACAGTAATGACTTGAATGTAAAATATTCCCAGACTTTAGGAGGCAGCGGCCTTTAGGTGCGACTCCAGCAGCTGAATACGAACGCCGGATGACGACGCTGGTCTAACGTTACAATAACAGCGGCGGTGTAGAATTCACTTGTTCCGTGTGTGTTAACAAAACTAATATATCATGCTTGGGTGGGGGATAAAAAAAAGTCTGCTGCTATCTTGCTGTGGCTGCCATCTTAAATAAAGCACTCTGGGAATCTTTCGATTCAAGTGTCTGTGCATGGCACAGTCGCACTGCTGTGATAAGCCATTTCCAATTAGCGGGGCTTACAGAGCACCACATCCTCGCCCCGGCCCAAAACAGCCTCCCAACTGTCGTTTAAAGTTCTTGAGAACTGCTCATCCGAGTGACTTCCAAACCTCGACGCTGCTTCTTCCTTAGATCCCCGACAATGCACCCTCCGAATGGGAGGGGATCGGAGAAAAAATGGAGGATTGAACGCTCGCACGCACACGTCCTTCCTTTATCAGAGAGATGGCTCCTCCTGTTCGATTGTCCTTGTTGAGATCGGTGATTGATCAGGATATTTTAGGGATATAGTCCATTTTAAATATGCAATGCTTCCCTTACATCGGCTCTACTTGGGCGACCCCCTACCAGGTAGATAGAATCACGTATGCAGAGTGCAGCGTTGTATGTCTAGTTAATTTTTGTTTTGTTTTAGCTATGATGTCATCAGCCAGTTCCAGAAGTACATTCGATTTTGTACATGAACTTTTGAATGAAGCTCTGTCACATACTGGTCAATCTCTGTTTGGGGAGCAGTGTTAGCAACATGCTAATTCTCAAGCAGTTTTTTTTTTATATAAGAAAGCACAAGAGCTGCTGTGTGCAATGAAGTGTGAAAAGGTCTGCAGACATTTATTAACGCTGCAAAGATCCGGTGAATCACGGATTTGTTTTTCTTGCGGTGCTTTCCCTGATAGGTGTGCTTGTGTTTGATTAGAGGGCTAATTGTTTCAGTGTGTAACCCCGACGCAGTGCGTAACATCGAGCTCTTAATCCTGACGATTTAAGACGGGACAACTCAACGTTGTACTTGTGGTTTTTTTTTTTTTCTTTTTTCCCAGCATTACAAAAAGCTTCTGTTAAACACACGACTCCAGCAGACAGCTGCTGTATTTTCATTTCGGGAGTTTAACTTTGCAATTAAAATCAGAGTCTTTGACTCGTGGGCTTGCTTTCCCCCTTGTGGAATGAAGTTTGCATGTTTTCTTGCTGACTAGCAGACGGATTCAAATGAATACAGCTACAGAAGAAAGTTGCTTTACCTCCATGTAACCTCGCGGATATATTTCACAAAGGAATCTGGAGCGAGGATGTTTTTTATATCCCGCTATCTCAATTTGCACATGTTAATTGGCAACGTGCGGTCTCTTGGTAAGTCCTATTTATTAGGTAAAGCCTGATTCATCCCAAACCAGTTGGGAATCAAACTCGTTAAGGGGACAGTAAAATGCATTTCCACACATTATTCATAACAGGAAGCACTAACAATCTAAACGGAGGCAACATCTAGGCCTTAATTCTTTGTGCCGCCCACTTACTTTGACATTGAATCAGTGACTAAATCTTGTCAAAGAGCAGAGATGAACTGATAAATGTGCCCCCGTGTTCCTGTCACATATTCTTTATGTGAACACGGGAGTCGTACACACTAACCATGTGGCTGTCGCCAGCCACCGAGCCGGGCCGCAGAGGGAAACAGACGAGGGAGAGTGTTCCCTGAGAGAGGTCAGACCTTGTTTCGGAGAGGCCCCGTCCACACACATCCCAGGTACTGTGACACTGTGTTTATGAGCGCCTGGAGAACACCAACCCACCGGATTAGTGTCCGGTTCTCAATGTCCCCGGGAGAAGAGCCCATCGGCCGAGACAAAGCAGGGCTGATTGCTTTGTCATCTGCATCACAAAGGGAAGTCTTTTCTACCTGAACCGCTGCACTGAGCTGCACATCACATCCATCAGCGACTCCGGACCCACGTGACATCTGCCTTTTTATTTTTTTTGTCCGACTCCGTCTTCCCCTCTTCCGCTCTTCCTCTCTGGCCCGTACCATCTTCCCTGACCCATATTAGCAGCAGGGCCCCTCCCCTTTTCTTTCTCGCTGGAAACTAGCTTCTTCCTCTGCAACAGCACCGACTGTATTCTGCCTTCTTACATTCTCGGCGTGTTGAGCATCATTCTTGCTTAGAAAACCCAATAACACGTTTGTTGTCATTCCTCTTTCCCCCTCTGGCGCTGGCTGACATGCTGTGTCTCAGTTCACCCAACATGCAGACACATCAGACAAAGAGCCTCGGACAGAGCGAACACCCCAGCAGCAAGCAGATGTTTTATCTGATTAGGACTTTCCAAACAGACATTGCTCGTCTATGACTGATATTGGCTTTGTTCGAAAGATGCTATCTCAGGAGGGAGTCAACACGGCAACGAGGCATCAAGGACCGTTAGAAACTGACGGAACTTCTGTTTCCTTTCCACCGAGATGCCTTCAAAGTGCCTGTGATACAGTTCATTTTTAAAGAAGCTGCGATGAATCCGTGATTTTCCCTTAAACCCAGAAATCTGTGCAACAGCTGTCTGAGCAGCTGGAAACATAAACAAAGATGGCGTCCGGAGAAGAAATGCAAATTTAAGTTTATTTTTTAAAGGCCACCCAGAAATAAACACCTTACAACCTTGTTACTGTAATCAAAAAAATGCATTTTAATATGTTTGTTAAGCTTCTTTCAAGCAACGAGCTAACGTTAGACGGCTAGCTTGCTAACCAGGTAAAATTACCGTAACTGCTGTTGTAGAAGGTCATTGTTTTTAGAAGATACCTTCACTCAATAGTGATGCTGTTGGAGGCGTCCTTCTGGATACGTCATTGTTAAATACATTACTTCTCAATGGCTCTGTCTTTTATTGTGATTGGTTTAAGTGGTGGAGATAAACAAACAGACAAGAACAGAATACACCTTCATTATCTACATCGATGTGGAATTATCATTGCTCCTTTATAGTTAATTAAAACACTAATAAGCACGAATAAATCTTAATGCTATTAATCAAGGCACTACTGCAGTGGAGAAGATGTCTGCCCCTGGTGGTTGATACGTTTGACCCCCCCCTCCACCACCACCACCACCACCACACACGTCTTCCTGACATGGAGCGAAACTGTCAATCCGACATTCACACCCACTTCTCGCTAAATTGGCCAGCTGTGCAGAGGTGTGAAAGTAGCCAGGGGTTTTTGAACTTCTCTCTCTCTCTCCTTTTTTTCTTTCATTCTTTACACCACCATATCTGACACTGTTCCTGTGTACGGCCGAGTGCAACACCGCGAATCACCCCACGAGATACGGTGTGTAAATGTGTGCCGGCATAACTTGACCCCTAAGATATTGAACCTTAAACAATGATCGATAGTTTCGCCTTAAATCTACAAACATGATTCGCAGTGTACATCCCTGGTAAGACTACACATTACCGGGGGGGGGGCTGGCAGGTGAAGCGTGCAGTCGACCTCACTGCGGCTTTACCGTAAAGGAATTGTATTATTTCAAACATAAGCATGATTTGGATTGACGAAAGGCAGGAGTTTTTATTGTTCCCTGACCTCATACCACTCCAATCAGTCTCTGCAGCTTACAGCTCCAAAATCAATAACACAGACTCAGCAAAGTTTAAACCTCCATGATTGTGTTTATGGAGGCCCCCGTCAATTGATGCCTCATCGTAGTTGATGATTCAGATTCGGCAGAGTCAATGATAAACGCAGCGTTTGGGCAGAGCTTAGCCGAATTTGCATAATCACTTGTCTGAAAGTGGATGGTGTGCGTGGGGGGCGATCAGCGGCATCTGCCACTGCGCGTTTGTAAGAGCTGATATTGATAATGTAATAACATCTTATCCCCCCCTTTTTGTTCAAGCAATCATTGTTATGTGACTCTAATTCTCAAAAACCTATTAGTAGTATCTCTTAAACACAGAGAGCTGCCGAGAAAACAAACAGATACACCTCCTTTGGTGGCGTGCTCCATCACGTCTGCAGACGGTGATGCGTGGGGCCGGGTTGCATATCTGTAGCACCACAATGCATCATTTATTGTTTACTGTAATCACAAGAATTGCGGCTTATGCGATTGCACTTGGCCGTTTTCCACTTTCGATGATGTTTTGATTAATCGTGCAGCTCTACTTCGGGGGTCAATAAAACAATGTCTGCAATCACAATGCAGCAGTGGCATACAGAACAGGAGCCACATATAAAAAGGAGATGACTGCTTTCCCTTGCTTTCCCCCTGGCAGGGCCTTTCAGGGGGGGTGTGGGGGGGGGGGGAATCACAATGGATCATTCGGGAGGGCATCTGGAAAATCCATAGAGCATCTCAGGAGACCTGCTGTGCCTGTGAAATCAATAAAGAGATCCAGCTGAGACTATTAAATGAAACGAATGTCATGCGATAGGCCTGAACATTTAAAATATTATTATTCATAAAGTCTAAATAGGTTTTTTTTTCATCTTCACATAATGCAAACCGGCACGGACGTCAATAAAAAAAAGCCCCAGATTTGTCTTGTGTTACACACAGCTACCATACAAACAAGCAATCCATCATGTTTCGGATGCATTGTGAGCCTTAAGAAAGGGAGAAAGGCAGAGTGGCAACCCACTTACTTATTCCCTTCAACTCCTGGAGGAGCATTGATCCATGAATCCCGTCCTGCTTTGGGCTAACAACTCCTCCCGACGCAGAGGGGACTATGCGTGTTTCCTCTTTGTGTGTCTGTTATTGCTTCGTGTCCACTTAGAGGGTTAAATAGCCCTCCGATCGTCACCACAGCAGCCTTGGCCAGGCGTTTTCAAGGATCTTAGCAGGGCCTTCACGGGTACCGTTAGCGTCCTGGGGAAACGGCTCCTCTTCTTGCCTGTTTCCAGACACCACAACGTGGATGAAGGGCTGGACTTTGGTGGCCTGAGGACAACTCTGTCTGTGTTTCATTGTTTTTAGTATCGCTGACAAACCTTTGTAAACCGTCTAAATCCAACGTACAAAAAAAACTATATACCAAATATTTGTGATGATCTCGGGATGCTCTCATCCAAAGCAACTTATGAAACATGCATTAGTGGCAGTGAAGGAACACCGCCACCGTGTATACATCCTGTACTCACTGCGGTCGGAGCCTGATTACACCTCAGAGCAATCTGCTTCCCTTTAGAAATGCTCTGACACTTTCTGCAGTGGCACAGGACGGCTGCCCGCTCGGGTGATTAAAACAAACATGCTCTGGATCGGCCGTCTGTCCTCGTGTGCACGGCTCTGGCAGGAGTGTGTGTCTGGGACTTGCTACGCTGACGAGTGATGGAATAGGTAAAACTTCCTCTCTTTCATGTGACCCGCACATGTTAGCGAGCGCACATGTGCACGCGTTGGAAGCCGAACCGGTTCCTACCAGTAAAGTGGAACACATGGAGAGATTATTGCAAACTTCAGAATTCATCTGTTCTTTTGACTGGAGTTTTGCCTCCCTGAGCAGAAACTGAAAGGCTTTGGGGAGATTTTACTATGTGCCTTTACTTTTCCTTCCCACCATGAGAATCAGTAAAACAGCACATTACAGCAGAAATGCTTCTCCTTTGATCTCCGTGCCTGCAGTAATACGTCCTACTTTTTAGAAATACAAATTGAGACCCGTAATAGTGTTTAGTGGTTTTCCTCTGTCTACAGACAGATTTCTGGCTCCCTCGTTCTCGATCTCTATTCCATCGATACTTACTCAAGCCCTGTCTGTACTTTTTCTTCCTTTGTGAATTTAAGTGTGTCATCAACTGCGAGGTGGGGCTGTCAGGGGATTTTTGAATTACGGTATTAACATGAAAAACAGAGGCCTGCGGCTGGATTAGCTGCTTGAAGGTGCGAACATGAGGTTAAAAAAATGGTCTTTTAAGCTAATATTTTGTCCGACTAACAAGTCACAGAATGAAAATTGAAGGTCTGCATGGATGGCTCTACTTTCTGAAGCTGAGATCCACAGAAATGAACTTGGTTATGTTTGGATCTTGATGGTGTTTGAGAGGCCACCAGCCAGGTGGGATCTACAAACACCTGAAACCAAAGATTGGGCTCCTTTCAACACTAGATTTCTGCTTTGAATAAGCATCTAGAGCACCTACAATACCATATTACTTAAATAGATTCCACAGCTAGTAAATAAAAGGTGTTTTCATTGTGTTAACGCACCTCAGAAAGTAAAAGCAGAGCAGCCGTTTTAAAAAGGTTTGAAGAGGGTGGGGCCGCCCCGATTCTCAGCACCTAATCCTTCACTTCAAAGGAAGTGTGCTAAACTCTCACTCATTGTTGCGTGCACTCATGCTACGTAGCTGGAGGGCGCTTGTCGACCGGCCGCTCTTACAGCCTCGCATGCCCCATTTCAAAAACATCACATTTTGCCTGCCGTCTTTACCTCCTTTGTCCTCCTCCTGCATGAAAAACAGCTTCAATCACCGTTCCCTCCGTCCGACCGTCCACCACCTGTCGTCCGCATGCTAATGGGAAACATTCAAAGCCTTAAGTGGCCCCGAGTGGAGATGTACGTCTTCGTAGAAATGCATTACCTGTCACTCCGTCTGTGGATTAGGATGTCACCGGTGCCAAATGATTTAGAGGGTTTTTTCTTTGCTAGCTTGTCAGGAAAAAACACAATTGTGCTCGTGGCCATAAAGAAACATATGTGCTGTTTTTTTTTTCTTCTTCCTTTTTGATGGTGTCAAGCAGGGAGCCCGCAGATGTGTGCGGTGAATGGTGTTGGCACTTCTCACTTGAGCGTGTGTCAGACGCTTTGTACAGCTGCACACAGGATGAGTTAAGTCTGTTTCGCAGGGCGTGTGGAGGAGGTGAGAACCAGAGGGTCTAATTGAAGTGGTTAATGGGCTGTCTGAAGACATCGTCCCACCCGGCGGAGCACGAGGAGAAGCTCTTCATTGTTGTTGAAAGGCCGAGACAACCTTAAGACTTGCTTGCAGCACATGTGAAACATGTATGTGGCTCATGATACAGGCAGCGGTCTTATTGCTAGGAAAAGAACTGATTACTTTCTTCTTGATTCCATTTTTTTTTGTGGAATTCCCAAAAGGAGTCAAAACTGGCTTAAAAAAAGCAATTATCTCCGCCACACTGGGAAGTGCTCTCATAAGTTTTTCGTATGTGCTAAATACTTGGATTAATAACTTGAGGAATATGTGTTTGTTGTTTTCGCAGCTTCAGTCGGGCCCTCGGCTCGGTCTTAACCACATCCCTTCCCCTCACAGTCCGAGCCCCATTCCTTTCTGCCTGGCTTCAGTCCCGACCTTCCTCCGCTGATCCTCCCACTGCAGCCGCAACCCAGATCCCTGCTCGGATCTCAGTCCCATCCAAAAAACATGCTGGAGGGGAGGAGGGCTTTTATGCACTTTGTGCACGCTGAAACATTCTGGTCCAAGCTACCAGGGATTAGTTCTAAAGGACAGTGAGCAGCTCCCACTAGGTATCAGTGTCTTGCTCAAGGGCATCTCAAAGGAGATTTAACCGTTTTCTTCTAGCGCCGTGGCTACGAATGTGAGAATAGCATCGAGATGACGGAGCTGTGGAAAGAAGGGGATGAGGGTGGGGGGAGGGGAGGGGGTATTCAGCATCACTGACTTACTGAATTGCTCATGTGGGATGTGCTCTGGAGAAGGTGCAAGTTTGTGTCAGAAGCAAAGTATGGCTGGGTTTACTGAACAGGCGTCCATTATATCGAGGCTTTGCAGCTGTATCGCATATTTCCCAGCAGCCCTGACTGGCGCCATCATCGAGGTTTATTGGGGAAATGGCTCTGTGCGGATCATGACTAAATATAGCCTGGATTTGGAATAGAACTGGACCTCCAAAAAGAGATATACCTAAAAAAAAAAAAACCTTGAAGATTACCTTCTCTGGGAGATATTTAAGTCCACGTGAATTTAATTGCAACTAGAAGACACGTCTGCAGTCTGATACCGTAGTTACACGTCTTGCAGATGGACTCTTTGGAAACAAACAGGTGCCTTTATAGAGCAAAAAACCTCACTTGAAATACAATCCTGTTAAATGTCACTGACGTCAGGCGCGACGTTGACGACACCCGTGATTGCTCTTAAAGCCGTTACTCAAACAGACAGCCGAAGGTGGGAGGAAAGAGCAAATGTGGATTAAATCCCACAAGGAACGTAGACGTCCTTAATCAAGTTCTGTATCGAGCACTAATCATCCAGCTGCAATTAAAACTCCTAACGCTCTGGCTAGACAGTGTTTTAACCTCGACGTCCATCCCTCAGATTTGCTGCAGTCGGATTTGAGCGCTCATTTTTCTAGAGAACACTTAAAGATAACAGGCCTCTTTTTTTCTCTCTCTCTCTCTCCCTTCATCGTTTCTGGTCTATAATCAGTTTCAAATGAGAGCCGGGCCTTTTGGCAGAGTTCTGACGGTGGCGGTTGGTCGGAATCAGCCAAAATAAAAAGCCTCCTTGTGAAGCGCATGAATCCTCAGCAAAGAGTTCATTTCTATAATCTCATCAACAAGCGTGACGTTACACTACACGGTCCCCTTTCATGAGTTATCAGCTTCTTCTTTCTTGAGCTCGCTTCAATTGCGAATAATTATCTTGAAGTACAGGACTTGTGCATGTAAAACCAGCTTTATGTTTATCTTTGGCCTGAAATGAAAACGGCCAACTTCATCACAGCCGTGATTATATTCTATAATTTGAGTTTTCATCTGCCTGGCTGCCGTCAATCAGAAGGAAGCTGCCTTCATTCAGACTGTTTCTGTTGTAACCGGTCTTTATTCCTCCTCCCTGCACGAGCACTGAATTCACCAAACTTTACAGATCAGTCAGCATCAATATTCATTAGTTATCATCGCAGCCCGACTTCACATCCTGGCTGTTCCCTCAGAAAGCAGATGGTTCGTAAATGGGCAAATATTATGACTGTAAAATGATCAAAGTGTTCAGATTTGGCTTGTGATTAAAAAAAAGACACATTTTGTTTTTTTAAGCTTTTTAATTAGTCAAATAATCAGCCGGGTGAACAAGTGAAAATACGCCTGAAGTTAAGATCACTTTAAATGTTACTTCAGTTTCAGGATTCTGAGGTTCTGCAGGAGAAGTATAAATAAGACGTCGTCTGTGTGACCTTTCCTTTGGAGCCTTTTGTGGAACTCCTGTCAATGCACGAAGCTGCTCTTCACTCATATTTGTCTCCCAGTTCTTCGTGGCTTCAGAGCCGCTCAGCCACCAGGAGTCGAGTCGCATGTGACTTCCAAACGAACACCATCTGCACAGAGGATCTTCCTCGCTCGTGCAAGCAGCATATGCTTTAGCATGTAGACAAACATGCTCCGTCTCTGAGTGAATTAACCTGCCGTGACACGCTCCCGGGACTCTGTGACAGCGAGGGGTTAACTCTTAAAGCCCCCCTCTTTAAAAACACACCTCTTTTGCACAGCGCTGATCCATCAGCAGAGAATGAGTCATTAGTTCCTCTGCGCTCCCTGAGCCAGCGGAATCGAACAGATTGCATATGCTAGACTTCGGTCTGGAATCGCTGCAAACAATAATCATATTTTTGTTGGAGAGCGCAAGCGCGCGCTGACTGCAACCAACTGCCGTCCCCCTGTCAGCAGCAGCAGTTAATGGCCTGATTATTCACGTCAAGGCTTTGGCAGAGTGGAGTCTTGATCACTACATTAAACAGACACACGAGGATGTTTGCTGTGGGAGGGAAATCATACCTAATCTCCCCTAATTTAAGCTGCATTCTTAATTCGGCATGTGATTTTCTGTCTCTATGGTTTCCATTACCGCCTAATGGCCGGCCAGCACAATGAAACGGGGCCGAACTCGGTAATTCTGGGACACACAGAGAAGCAGATGTTGGATTCCTGGATAATCTTACATTTGGGTTCATCACACTTTGTTCGAGCACGCCACGTCCACCTTTCAAATAATTAGGGGGAGCAGATTATCCACGTGTAAGTATGTAACACCCTGACAGCAAGAAGACAACGTGACACACTTAAACTCAACATGGGTTTGTTCTACATTCTGCAAGTCTTGCTGCAACGACCAGCAGAGCCTCTGCAGAGCGTTTCCATCCACTTAACTGAAGAGCACGTGAATACATCTGATTAAGTTACCCTTTGGTTTGTGAGTGGGTTGAGTCGGAGCAGATTACGTTTAAATGTCAGTATCATTGACTTGATTTTCATATCTGGTGGCAACAGCACGCCGATCCATCCGGATTGATACCTCTGACGCTGGCTCTGCTTCAGAGTCGGGCGTAAATGACCTTAGAATGATACGTCTTATCCCTCAGTTAGACGGAGACGTGAATAGAGAGATAAGATAAGATAAGAGATGGTTGGCTGGATGCTGAGAGAAACGGGGCGAGTGAACATTCGGAGGGTTGTAATATCCCCCGGCAGTAGCACACAGAGACCACAAGGGAATATACAGCCGCTGTAATTTCTCTTAAGCGTGTTCCCTTTGTTCCTCTCCTAATACAGTAAGAGACATGTCTGCTCGGGTTAACGTGAAGAACTCTGCCCTTGTTCTTTCAATGCCGAGCTGCTTTCATGTCAACTAGAAGCGGCTCGGCGAGGGACTCGTCCGGCTCTGCTAAATCACAGCCTCACGTCGTGCACTTCTTGGAACGGATACTTTTTCTTTTTTATGACCCTCTGAGAGGAAGTATGTATCAGGGGGAGAGCGAGCCGCAGTGACCCATCGGAACAGAGATGTGGTGTGCTGGTTCCCATCGTTCATGGACCGGAGGGTCTGCAGTCTGACTGGGGACTGATAATCAACAACAAGCCACTCAGCCACATAAACAACAATTTAGCCATTTAAGTGACCAACCAGCTCGCTGGTTATCTGCGTGACTAACCAGCTGTTGAGATGCTGGTCACATGCAGGGATCTCAGTATTTAACAGATGTATTGGTAATGATGAGGACCTGTAGAGGCCAACACTGCTGATTATATCTGATTATTATATCTTATATCACCTTCTCCTTCCAGAATCACTCCTGTCTGTTTAGCTCAACAGCGCCTGATTGATGTGGATTGCTGTGTTGTCCTTCTAACAATGGAGGCCAATCATACAATAATTGTCCATTCAACCTGCTTAAATTCAAGATCCTCAATTTCACTTTGTGTCATTATTTTAGAATAAACGCCGGCCCGGTGGAGCCGTGACCCCACTCAAGACTGATTGTTAAACACATGCACGGGCGGTGCGTGAACACGTTGGTATCATCGACACCTTTCAGGCTGCTGATTGGAGCTTAATAGCGTATTTTATCTGCAGGTTAGATATCTGACGATGAGTGCAGGTCTCCCAAAAATGCCGTATTTTTCAGGGTGGAGCTGCGTCGGAGCCCTGCAAGCAGGAGATACTTAAAATAGCTTAAGAAGCCCCTCCAGTGAAATAACCTTGTTGCTGTCTCTTTGTTCTTTTTTTTCTTCTTCTCCTTCCATTTGGAAACGCAGCAGTCGGAAGGAGGGAGGCGGCTGCATGCTAACATTAGCCAGCCACCGTAAAGGTTATGTGTGCCCTTTACGTAAGGCTTGATAAATATTAAGGAATAATGTATAGAAAGAATGTAGAACACCTGCCCCCCCGAGCAGAGATAACAAAAGCTACTGCTACTGCTTATTGAAAATATGTACAGTCCAGATTCTGACCCGCGGTGCTGTCCTACACATTTAGTCTAATATTGACTTCATCTAAAACGAACATTAGACGAGTACCTCGCTGTTCCAGAATGATCTCTCCCCCCCTTTTTACACGCCGCCCGCTGTAATAGCCAGTATCCACAGAATGAAAGCATTTAACTCCAATCAATGGGATTTATGTCTTCTTTAAAAGGCAAAGGTGTCTTTTCTCTCCTGAAAGTGCTGTTTTGGCCGTCGTCCAGCTCTCGGGATTCCAGCCAATCGCTATATATGATGAATTGTTATGATCCTGGCAGCCTGCTTAGGATTCACACTCCTCTCCAAGTCCTGAAAGGGCCGCAACATCTCCCCGCATTAAGCGAGCGGTGGAGTGGATTTAAGCAAAAAAGTTTTTTTTTATCTGCCAACAATCTCAGGTCTTAGTCTTCAAGGAGGAAGACAGACACATATAAGCCCAACAAAATGCAGCGAGAGCTCCGGATTTATGCGACAGCTTACACACATCCCATCGTTATTCTCTCAAAGCCTCTGTCCCGTCCTTTTCTTCACAGATTAACGAACACAAGCAGACTAGATTTGGGAGGAAGTGTCGAGGACTGACAACAATCTTCTCCGTGGTGGAAGAAATAGACTTTAAGATTAATACAAAGAGAGTTTTTTGGGTAGTTGCTGCGGGCAGTTCGGATCTCCCACAGAGTGATGTAATGTCTTCTGTCCTGAGACCACGCCAGTGACGACTCATTTGCATACTTGATTTATATTTTCTGCTGGACCGAAAAGAAGGAAAATTCCTTTTAATATATATATATTTCCCTTAAGCCATGTTTATGAATGTTCCTCCTTGCACCCGGCCAGAGGCACCGTGCAGATGATGTGCAGTCCGTTCTGAGTGGACTCGTACCACATTAAACATTAACAGCATTACAGTCTCTAATCTCATCTGTAAGCTACCACAACAGTATGAAGAGAAGACAGAAGCTCGACACCGCCGCCGCACGCCAACGCTAAAGGATTTAGCATCGGGAGCACGCTGCCTTTCTCAGTTGGAAGAGATGAAGTTAGTTCTTTGTTCCTTTTTTGATATCGATCTGCCGATTACGTTACGATTGAGACACAAGACCTGGTCATGATGTCACCACCTGGTCATGATGTCATCACCTGGTCATGATGTCTCTTCTGGAATCAATAAATTCACATGGCTCTTGTCAGATCAGATCGTGAGCAGACCCCCCCCTCCTTGCCCCTGGTGTCTTACATCGCTGTGCGTCCTGACCTTTGACCCTCTGTTAGCCGGCCCTTCTTGTCACGGTTCACAGGGAATGAAAGGTAGCGGAGGGGAAGAGCTGCAGGAGGCGGAAAGCTGTAATCTGTGCGGCTCAATTCCAAACTGTTACCTTGTGTTGTGTGTGGAGAACACACACACCGGGATATCGTCTAAACTTTGATATGGGACTCCTGAATATGAGATTTCATTATCTGATAAGGAGAATAAAGGGCTTTCACAGCAAATCTATTTATTGTGCGTAGGAGGCAAATTGGAAATGGAATGCGTCCAACCTTCACCTTGGTAAATTAGAATTACAATATGACCCATCAGATCAGAGTTTTGTCCTCGTGACCATCGATGACTGCTGCTGTCGGTCTTCTTGTACCTCCATGCATTCATATGTTAACTTAGAAATAACAAGAAAAGAAATCCTCAGAAAATATACAACTTAAATTGGATCCAAGTGTGAACCTCTCTCTCTCTCTCTCTCTCTCTCTCTCTCTCTCTCTCTCTCTCTCTCTCTCTCTCTCTCTCTCTCTCTCTCTCTCTCTCTCCCCCACTTGTGGACGGTTGTTTTGTGAACCAGCCTTGTAAAAGACAGGAAGCGCTTCAGTTGATGTTGAATCCTGTTGCCGCCTCACGTGACGTGTTTTGTTCCCGGGCCGTCGTGTCGTCCTGCTCGAGTCCCGTCGCGATCGGAGTTCATTCAACGTGATCACATCAAGTTGAATAATATTTCTATCTGCACTCGCTGTGATTGATCACGTCAGACTTCAGTTTTAGATTATATGAGAAAGTAGAAGAGCATCTTAGTTTTCTGGTGAATGTCAGGATTGATTTTGAAAAGGGAGCGGGGGGGGGGGGGAAAGAGGACAGGAAGTCGACTCAAAGAACTACCACATTTAGGAGTGACAAAGACCAATCTCTTTCATAAATAAATATAGGAAAATTA
>CAAKHC010006806.1:0-19514 GCA_901007825.1 Macroramphosus scolopax
TCCCGACCATATTGAAGGAATATTCTGACTTGTGTATTATTGTTGAAGGTGGAAGTGAATAAGAATCTCCAATTTCTTGTGAACGTCAATTTGTGAGGTAAACAATTACTTGTGGTGGTTAAGAATAGAGATCCTTGAGTCTCAGCTACAGCTGCAATCAGTTTCGCATTGATAATAATCTATTGCACTTCCAAATGACAGACAATACAAGTGACTGACTGATTTCTATCATATTATCATAGCACAGCTTCATAGCACAGCTTCAAATATGATATGGACAGATTAACAGAATTACTGCTGTGCCTACAATGGTCACAGAAGATGCCTTCAAGCAGTAATTACATTACTGTGTACTGAGAGAATGGTCAGACAAGGACCTGTT
Source organism: Macroramphosus scolopax (assembly GCA_901007825.1). Taxonomy (NCBI): domain Eukaryota; kingdom Metazoa; phylum Chordata; class Actinopteri; order Syngnathiformes; family Centriscidae; genus Macroramphosus; species Macroramphosus scolopax. Next base: position 383 of record CAAKHC010006806.1, read on the forward strand.
TCGACCTAAAGATAAGTTCGCCAACAAGACTATATCACTGAAACATGATGTAGAGAGTCTCCCGCCATCAAACTCAAAGCAATCTAATTTAAATTGAACAATAATCACTTTATTTAAAAGAAAGTTTTGAAAACAATCCTCATGCTCGTGTTAATGTTCCTGTTTGAGATTTGTCGTTGCGAATAAATTACTATGCTGCGTCTATTTTTTCAAATGGAGCAAAACACTGAAATATCCATGTCCCTTAGGAAGCTGTTGCCATGGCGACAGCGAACTAAAAGCATCAATGCCAGTTGAGTTTTTTTCTTCTAGCACAGAATGATAATAATAAGTAATTGAAACAAATTCTGTGGAATCCAATTACACGTGTGTACTAGTGAATTAGTGTACAGGGATTTGGTAAGAATCTGGGAAGTGCAGTGACTTGATTCTGTCTTGTTCTTTCTCATAAGGTGGAGATACTTCACCTTTTATTCTAAATAATACCCAAATCTGGAGCGTACCTGAGCTCAAGCTTTGATACAAAATTCCCACCTCCTCACTACGTTTGGTGAATAAATGCTTTTGTTCTGTTGCAACGGTGTCTGTGAGGGGTTATAGCTCTATTTCCAAGTGTACTTCTAGCTTCAAACGATTTCGGGATCGGTGTTCCCATTAAAAATTTAAGTTTCACATCACGGGCTGGTGTCTAAAAGACTTTTAGATTTCAACTTGACAGCATACATAGTGATTGACTCCTTCCAGCGATGCAGCATAACAACGACACTGATATAATGGATTCCAGGAGATGCATTTTGTGATACTGCAGAAGGACTTTTGCAAAGACAACCACAGCTCTGGAGAGCCATGTGTTACAGGGATATAGAAAAGAGAGAGTAGGAGGTTTTGTGAATAGGTGGGGAGCAGGTTAAAGATGCTCCACTACTCTCCTTCCTGTAATCCCAATGGCCTTTTTGCGGCATCTCTCATTTTAGGAAAGAGACACTCTGGTTATATAAGCCAGTGCTTCAGAGTCTGCCTACCACCTAAAAGTCCTGCAAATCCTCTGCATACCTGTAAACAACTGCAAAGTGCCTCCAATGTTCAGATCATTTTTCTCTTTTAACTCCTCAGCTGCTGCATGCACACAGATGATAATGATGATTGTTGCTGGTTAAAGCAACCACAAATTTACCCTGGAGATTAAACATTATCCATAATACAGAAACACTGCATGTGAATGAGCAAAGACATTAACTCCATCACGGTTAAAATGCATATCATCAAACAAATTACATGCAACATGAGCCTGTATCTATTGTTCTGGAGGATCCATTCAAGCCCATGAAGATCCCCCCTGTCTCTAAACATAGCAGTGTAGTAAGTGATTTTGAGATTCCTAGGTTCACCCATGCTTTGTTTCAGTCTTCACATGTGGTATTTTTCGCCTCTCCATGGGTTGGCGTAACACTTTGAAGAGAGCTTCAGTGGAGAGTTGGGCTGAATCTTCGAGTACTCTTACAAAGAAATCAGCAGACTGACATCATTATCAACATGACAGGTGGGTTGAGACAGCTATTGAACATTGTAAGAAGATGTCTGTTCCAAAAATTTGAGTTTGCTGGTTGTCCATCCAAGCTCTCATTGGACTGTAGGGATCATGTGGTTACATGCCACTTTACTCATGAAGATATGTGTGGGTATATTGTGCTTCTCTGTGTCCTCTTTCGAGTAATAACCACAAGTTTATAGGGAAAAAAAAGTCGTGAGCCACCCTGCACCTCTTCTGCTCTCCCTTGAAAAACTGACTTTTGAAAAAATCACAGCGAAGGACTTGAAACTAAAATTACACCGTGAGAGTGCAGCCATCCGGCCGCACAATGGCCCACTCTTCTGTTCTATGCAACACTGCAGCTGACACAATAACTGGATTTAGTTTGTGAAAGTATCATAAATATGCCAGATTCTTTCCAAATTTCTGATCGTCACTGCTAAAATTCAGATTTTAATTATACCATAAATATAACTGGTAAACTGACTGAAAATGATTTCAGCTATTTACATGTAAAATAATCACTCAAAGAGAAAGTTAGAAACAACTGAGTGGACTGAGTGTTCACCTCCGCCTCCCTCAACACAATACACACCTCTTGACAGCTTTTACTTTAAGCCTCCATAAGGAGTTCCACAACAGCTCCTTTTAGTGTAATGCCGTTGATAGACGACCTCCGCCTACGGTAATATAAAAAAAGAAGCTATTTTTCGTATAGTAGATCTGCCCCAAATTTCGATAGGTTCTTCCTTGACCCATGCTTAATCCTACTAAAAGACAATAAAAAATTAGATAAACCAATGCTGGCAAAACCTAACCTCCTTGGTGGAGGTAATTATGCCTCACACTATTTCAAATCATCCACCTCAAATGATAATGAAAATCAAAAAGAAACCAACACAATCAATCGGATCCTGTTAGATGTTGACTTCATGGCCATGGCCTTGGTGCAGAGGTTATTTCGTGAGGAGCAGGGAGAAGCTTTCCTGTGATAGGATAACGGTGGTGTTGTTGACTGGCACCAACTTCCGGAGAGAGTTGGGGAGAGAAAAAAAAATCACTTGCTGCTGCCTCTCAGTGACGTGAAGCCACCAGTTGCAGTGCGAGCAACAGCAGGCTCATGCACTACTTTCTAAAGTCATAAAACTGATGACACTCTTATCAGGAGGATTGCTGCAAAATTGCACGCGCGCATACAAATCCAGGCGCGCGCACACGTCCCCTCCCTCCTCGCTGCATCGCAGCCCGCTGCTACCGTCACACGTTCACGTAATGCTGCCGTGAGCAAGCTGACTTGTTGGACATACTCGAGCATCTTTAAAAAAAAATCTCTCTGCGTGTTAAATCAGAGAAAGAAAAGTGGGAGAATATCGCAATATCAGACAGATTGGGTCGGATATTGATTATTACCAGGTCACTTCATTTGAAGGTAAGTGAGCGTATGTTTTGTTTAAGTCGTCACCGCGAGAAGTGAAGAGTGTTGAGGAATGTTTTCCACAGATTTATTCATTCAGAAAGCTAAATGTGGTTTTTGGCATCGACAACCAATTTCTTACGAAAACTTTTGTGGCAATTAAGATTTTTTCCGACATGCTCACGTGATTTGAGACACATGCAGGATCATTTTATGCTATATATTTGACTGCAACTTCAATAACCGGTGTTATGTAAATATTGAACTGCACAGCTACTTGAGAAATGAGGTTAGCAGTGATAATTCAGACTATTTATTCTAACGTGACAACAAAATCCACCGACAAGCCCTATAAATCCAATCACAGTAACTTCAAAGACTAGTTCATAAAGACTGGCTCTCACTGTGCTTTAAATTTACTTACACAAGGCATGTTGTTGAAGCACGCAGACTGCAGCACTTCACGTTTCCACAGTCTTGCAGTATCCCTGCCTCCTTGTCATTATTTGTCATCATTTCACACCCAAGACTGCTTTGCCTTAAACCTTCTCCTCTCCTCTCCGTTCCCTCCAGAAGGAGGCAAGAGCTCTGAAAAAGAAAGGAAAAGGAAACTAGTGAGATAGTGTGGTGTTTCAGGGAGCTCCAGTGAGTCTTACACACTCCAGGGGTGTGTATATTTAATTTCAGCATTGAATCAAAAAGCTTCATGTCAGTATCCTACCATTACTGCATTAATTGCGCAGAAAAAGTTTGCAAATACCTGCAGGAAAGCCTGGCGGTAACAGACTTTTATGCAGGGACAATGGAAATTCTGGAGAGGTTTATGTCTAATTTATGAATTTCCAACACTTATCAGGCAAAACACAATGTAATGGATATGAAGGATTTTGATATAGAGACCTATATGTAGTCTACAGGATGCTGCTGCATGGATCTGGGCTGTTCAGAAAGGCTGCCACATCATATTTTACAGGTGTCTCTCTTCTTCTCTTCCCAGAAACAGTGAAGATGTCATCAGTAATGTTTGAACAGTTCTGTTTATGTGACAGGTTTTTACATTGAATTGAATGTGTAACCTACTTATCCTATTATGTTTCATAGGACGTTCAGCTCTAGTTAAGAAGCAGGTATACTGTGTATATATGTGTCTGCAGATATAAATGGTCAAATAAATATATATAACGCTAATTATTTGTCATTCGATTGATAGAGGTGAAACTCTGAATTGAAGATCTTTAAAGGGAGTTTCAGTCACATGGAGGGGCAGTGGTCTTCAGCAGTTATGTCGATGAGTACGCAGAGAGCTGTTCTGCACCAACAGTACCATGGTGCATACTGTAGCACTTGGTAACCATGGCAACAAAACAACATCAGAAGAAACTGGTCAGATGAGCCAGTGATGCCTGAAGAAGAGATGAATGGTAAACTCAGTGCATAACGGAAGCGAGCACAAAAGAGGGCTGATTCATGCTCATCAAACGTTTATCCACCTCTGAGAACCAATACATGCATTTGCTTCTTTTCATGTTCAATGACATAAAATATTAATATATTATTAAAGTTCTTTTATGTTCACAACTCGCAGAAAAATCATTAAAACCATAAATGAAGAATTACAATGTTGCAGTTTGGCTCAAACATAAGACCATCTGCAGCCTGTCACCAAGCCTTTCCCTTTGAAGAGGATAGGCGTTGGCTAAATCCACAGCTCTGGCCCGGCGCCATCGCCTGACATGAATTTCACCGGCAAACCTGACGTCTAAAATAGCAACATAATTAATGAATAAAAAGAGCTTGAAATGCAATCATGTCTATGATATAGTAATGCAGGTAACATAAAAGGACACAAAATGTCATCACCTTATCACCCTGTCTCTTTTTCCCCAAACTGCATCCAAATGAAGCTTGAGAAAACTTCAGTTATTTCATAAATATCCTCACAAACACAAACATTGCATACCTATATACATATATTTGTGCAAATCATCTGCATGCAACCTTTATCCGATTTGAATCTTTAATAGCAGCAACACCGATTGCAGGATTCAAAGTTTGGAGGTCGACTCCCAGGGAGATTAATATCTCTCAGTTTGAAGTTAGAAGGTGCTATTGACAACATTCAGGCCTTGAACACACTGCCCCTGGAAATTTCAAAAGCTGATCCAATGTGCAGCCAGGTCTTGCTCCTTCCTTTGTTGTTGAGCACTTGGGATTGGTACCAGTGTGAAGCCGGGCACTTACCATCAAACTCAGACATCTTTCCCGATTATTCACACTATAATATTTAAAGCAATACTTTTATTCTGCACCTTTCTAAGCTTTGCAGATGTTTAGTTATGTGAATGAAATTGATATGTAGACAATTTTAATTTGGCTCTTAAACTCCAAACCAATTAACTGTTATTTTTAACTGACAGAATATACAAACCCCCAAACTGTCTATTTTTCCCCCAAATGTTCTTAATGCCAGGTGTTAAAAGTTTTCAGCCCAACATGTGTGAAACATAATACTCGGCTAATGCTCGTGCACGTTTTGTCAAAGAGGAAACAACAGATTCAATGTGAGCATTAGATGTATTTAACGTAAATCATGACACTCTTCAGGCTCTCCAGTGTGTGAAGATTCATGCTTTTATTCTTCTAAATTAGCCCTTTGGTTGGTTTGGGAGGTGTAAGATACGATGATCCTTTATGAGTCCCATGATGGGGAAATATACAGTATTACAACAGCAAAGGGGATAGAACGACAGCCAGCAGCATCCCCGAAAGGAAGCATCGATTAGAGATAAAATTAAATTAAATAGATACAAATAAATGAATAAGTCTATACACATATAGTAGACATAATTGCACATGGGATGAATTGTATTGCACAGTTGCAAGATGGCATTGCACATTATTATATTTGGGAGTGAGTAGGTAATTATGTTGCACAGTGTATGAGATGGTAATGGCTCGAGTGTGTACCTACTGAGAGCAGTGTCTGCAGCGTAGAAGTTTACACTGGTTAAAAGGATTTACTTACAGGTCATTTCCCTTACTAAATCAATAAAGTGCACATCTATCTGATCTCTCTCAACATGCGACGTGACTTATTTCAGCCATGCTATGATTGCAGGCTGATGGCAGTTATGACTTGAAAATAAAAGGATCCAATTAGAAAACACCTCACCGTTACTCATGTTATGCTCCGGGAAAATAACTTTATCAGTATCCGCAACGGTTAGGTTTTTCTCTGCTGTGAATTTTGCAACTTTTACATTCCCATTAATGAAGAACACTTCTTTCAGAAGGCAAAGATAAAAAGACGTCTGATTCAGCAATAGTCTAGTGCCTTTCTGTCTTTCTCTTCTCCTGGTGAAGGAGATCAGCCTTTTATCCCTGAGATTGCTTTGAAAAGAGGAAAAACAAGTTAGTAAAAAATTCTGTCTGATAGCAGCAAGATTATGGTGCAGTGTTGTACAGTGAGTCGGATGACTGTATTAAATGGTCACACATCAGCCTCGCTCCATCATTTTACTTGGCATGCATGGCAGTGTTTGTCATGGTGGTGCGTTTAGTTTGATGGACAAAAAGTTGGACAGAAGAGGCCTGTTCTACATGAGCTTAAACACTGTGTGGGAGGTCCTGGGGAGTTAATGTAACCCAGTCACCTCAATAAAATGTTGGCATGGTACGTTTCTGCAAACATCGGGTATGTATAATCTCCAAGGGAACAATTAACTCCAATGTAAACCCGTTCATGTCATCATGAGACAGTAACTGCTGTGGCCGCGGTGTGAGTGGCCCGTACGTGACCCTGACTAAAGGGTGTATTTTAACTCCTTACCCAATCAGACCTACACCATAGCATGTATACAGTATGTCATAGAATATAACCATTCTAGTCGTTATAGAAAGTGTTGTAAAGCATGTAAGTTCACCGTTTACCGCGTTGTTCCCGCTGCAGAGGTGTTTGTTGGACCCATCCGATTTGTTTTTGTTTGAAAACACTGACACACTTATCTGTGTTGTGCAGGAAAATACAACGCCTTCATGTTATTCTGGCGGCTGGGCTGGTTAATACTAGAAGATTAGTTTAGAAAATAATAACATGAAGAAATGTGGGGGAACTAAATATTTTGTCATTAACTTGTGTGTTGTTGAATCTTCCAAAAGAAATGACCATGAATAAGACAATTGTGTTGACATTATATAGGTTTGTCTACGGGTTTGACTGAGTATCACGGCACAGGATGAGGCTGGTGTCATCACAAGGAATGATTGTGATATACACAGGCAGCACAGCCCCGTGTATTTAGGTGAAGGCCAGACAACACTAATGGGGACTCTGGGTATCTCCTTTCAAGGTTGATGGAGAGGCTTTGATTTAGGTGGAGCGGATCTCTCAAACTCTCATGATACTCCAGACTAATGGTGAACTCACGGCCTTCCCCTTTAGGACAAAGGTGGGGAGTACTACGGTATGCTGCATTTTATTCAGGCAAATGGTGAAGTGAAGTATGTAATTGTGCTGCAATAAGAGATGGGCTCTGAGTACAACATTATCCCCCTCCTTACTCACCCCGGGGAAACATTTTCTTTACTTGGGCAGAAGTCTGGAAGAAAAAAAACAGCCCAGAGTGAAACTTGTCCGGGATGGTGTAACACAAAAACATATAATAGTTGAATAGAAGAGCCGTTATCCTTTCGGCTACTCCAAGTTGATGTACAACAGGACAATATTAAAGCAAGTTTGGTTTATTGTGAGAGTTTGGTTCACTAGGGGCTCGAACTAAGTATTTCCAACAAGGATTGCGAGCTTTGTTTTTCACCATCTCTTGACAAATAACAGAACAGAGAACAGTCAATATTATCTTGGCCCACTTCTTTCTTTGCTGTCATCTTATTTACAGTGATCCCACGTCCATGAGGTTTTTGTCCCGTTAGGAGATCATGCAGCAAATAAAGAATTTGCTCAGTGTTCAGGCTAATAATTCGACTTGCGGTCGCATTTTGCTCCGACTGTGGGACCCATGTGAGTGTTTACCAGCTTGGTAATAGTCAGATCATTTCATTTATAAAGTTCAGGGTAATGTGTTAATGTCAATGAGTGCTTTGTCACTGAATTTTGTCTATTTCCGTAGATAAATACAACCTCAAAGCCAATATTCACTGGCAAGCAAACAGATGTGTTAAACATTATAGAAATAACATGGAAAAAAATGTGGTGCATTATGGGTATTTTTAACGAAAGAAAAACAGACTATAGAGGGAGACCGGCCAAAGTGGAGCAGCGAGGCAGCGAAGCAGCTTCGCATCCTGCCGATGGACATGATGGATCCAAGTGGATCAAAAACTTAATTGATTATTGTCTTCTTCAGCCTACTCAGAATGTTGAAAACTATTTTGTTATTCAGGCTTGGTGTATTTTCAGCAGCACAGGTACCTAAGTGATCATCAAAATATATATAAAGCCACAGGCAGCATTGTGTCTCTGTTTACACGCAGCCTTTTGCCACTGATCATGAAGGTGAAATTACTCTGTAGAGAGTTTAGTCTGCAATGGGATTGAATATATTATAGAACACAGTGCACAGAATATTCTAGATCCACTGAACTGAAAGAAGGAAGTGACAGAGAAACATGCACCATTACAAATTCTGTCTGCTACTTCAGCACCACGGACAGTGTCATGTACTTATTAACACAGCAGGCTGCTGGCCTTTCGGAGCGTTGTCAGAGCTGTAGATCTTCACTTGCACAAGCCTCAGTGAGAAAACAGATCAATGAGTCAGGCGGACTAGACTAACAAATTAAACTACACAACCCCTTCTGGCCCTCGTGTCTCTCTCTGCTTCTTGTGAGAGGGGGGATGGCAGGTTAACAAGGAGGACGCCCCACTCGTCATTTACACTGGTCATAACCACACATGAGTTAAGTAGCATTTTCCATATCAGCTCCGCAGTACAAACCATTGATTAATGAGTTCCCATAGGACAATGGGACGAGGCTCTCTTGATTCACTACCTGCCTGAAAGTAATATAAACTAAAGTAAAACAAACAAATACAGCATCCTCCTAATTTGCATCCTAAGATTCAATTTTCATATTTATAAGAGCACGCTTTGTTGCACTACATATATTACCAGTTGCAACAGCAGGGAGAAATCTCTGCCTCTACTAGGGTCTTGAATGAGGCTCCAGACAGCAGCTCAGTCAGAACTCCTTTACTCCCACTCCTCTGTGCCGGCTGCCATTTCTCCTGTAAGGCTTGCCAAAAACTGAGTCTGTTTACCATGGAAGCATACTATGTTGCCAGTAATGTTTAGATGCTATTGTGGATCTGTGTAGTATCGTGCTGCACAGCAGCTGGAACGGAAATACTCATCCTTATTTACATTTGTGTATGTTAACTTCAGTATGTAATTCCAGTGCTCCAGTTGGTTGCAGTCAGCTTGTAATGTTTGTCAATCTGTTTTCCAGCACGTCTAAAAGCCCGAAGTAAAGTAGACGCTGTATATTTCAAAACTTCAGCAAAGATGCTTGTTCCTGGAGCTTTGTTAGGTGAACATCTACGTCTGCCTCATAGCCAGTAAGGCAGAGATAGATCACCCTATGTCCATGATAGCTCGCTAGCTTTAATGGAAAAATAAGCAGGGTTATGAAGCCAGTTTATTTCGTTTTTTTTCTATTTTGTGCCTGTGAAATTGGCAGAGGAATGTGTGAAAGGACTTCATGTGGGTGAACTACATTTATGCTGCTTTTAGATGTCTGCAGTTAGAAATGGTATGTTGAATGCAGTTATTCACACACACACACACACACACTCATACGATCCCGCTCAGTTTGGGTGATGTAATTATTTGTACTGGGGAGATCTTCCATCAGACGTTTTTACCAAGCGGTGGGATCTGTCCTTTAAATCTCTCATGTCATTGATAATATTACATTTTCACATGATTTCTGCATCAGTGATTAGAGTGCTTAAATTTCTAGTATTTAATTTGCTGTATTTAACAGAATTGTCTGTCAATTATATCATCCATAACTGTTCTGAAGAGATTAACAACATGATGTTCTGTATCCATTTCAGTTACTCACACACTCATCATACCATTTATTTGTGTTACTGGGAAATTATCTTGATTGATTATACTGTATATCAAATAACAACATCTGTTATGTGTTGGACATATGAGCCCTGATAGCTGTTATATCAACTCAATTCTCAAACATTTCCCTCCCATACCAACGTATGGTATATACAACATTATTGTAGGTTTCTATCAGTGATCCTTGGTGGCCACTATAAATATAAGTTATAAAATCTTTCACTGACTTTTTTAACAGAAGTGTAATCACTCTTTTGTACGCTGGTTTCTCATTGGTTGTCAAGTTTTATCCACTTTTAAGAGAGTTTCCAATGACTTTATCAAAGTAAAAAAAGCTACAGCAAAGGGGTCAAGTCAAGAATGTTCTTTGTGTAGAACAGACAGATGAATAATGCTGCCGCAGTACAGAGCTGACTCATCGCAGAGAGGAAAAGAATAAAGCCTCGCACTGTGTCACTACAAAATCTCGTTCTGTGATGCTCTTGTGATCTGTGAAATAAGCTCAATTACGCTTACGTGTCTAACAAATTTGAACAAAAAGTAGTTTATATAATAGCTCTCAAAAAACTGTGTATTGATTGACCTGATTCATTGTGTGGTAAGTGCTGAGCAACAATGTCTCCCACATTGTCCGTAATGAAAATGTATATGTCTTTGTGAGGTCATTTGTACAGCAGTCCTGCCGTCACACCCTCGAATGAATGGAGAGAATTTAAGAATGCATTTACTGTCTCAGTCAGACGCTCGCCTCTCGAGGCCAGATTCGATGCTGTACTATACTGCTGGCAAATCTAATATGCATATTGTTAACAGGTTGTGTTGAGGCAAGACCTTCCCTGGCTAGGGCAGGAGCTGCCATGCCATTTGGTTGTCTGATGCTTGGGGAGAAGAAGGATTACAACAATCCAGCAGAAGTGACCGACAAATATGACCTCGGACAAATTGTTAAATCGTGAGTACAATCAGAATTGTGATGCTCATAAACAGCCTTTGAAGGCTTTAACTCACAACATGATGTCTGCTTGTCTTTGACAGGGAGGAGTTTTGTGAGATATTTCGGGCGAAGGATAGGAACACCCTGAAAATGTACACCTGTAAAAAGTTCCACAAAAAGGACGGAAGGAAAGTGAGAAAAGCTGCGAAGAATGAGATAATGATCTTGAAGATGTAAGTGCAGCTCAAAGGCAAAGACATGGCGAAGTGAGGCACAGACGCTAGTCAAAGCCTGGCTGTGACCTTTAAGTGATAAAATCAAAATGCTCGCAAAACATCTGTCAAATGACAATGTGCAACATGAGAGGTTCTGTTCAACGGGGGCTTTACAGCAAGTTTCACCTGTTCGGGTTCACTCAGACTTCTCTCATCGTTTATTGGCTGCAGCAGGCAGCTAAAAAATCATTTCTAAAACCTGTGTCTACACTGCTCAGCACCAAACTGAGACTGGACACAGTCAGCGACTGACGACTGTTTCGAAGCCTTTGTAGATGATAAGTCTAATGATTTTCTACAGTTTTCTTAAAATCAATAAATCCATTGAAAGGGCTTTAAATTGGTTTGAACAAACACTATTATTGCAGCATAAGTCTGTGCAGCTTATTCCTCTGTGCTGTGGACTGCCATTGTCCAAAAACAACAAAAACACCCATCAATAAGCTGCACAGTCGTCCCTTCATTACCTTGAACATGAGCACTGTTGTTCAGTTTGAGTCAATCCCACGAACATGCTGTGAATACTCATTAGCCAACCAAACAAACCGAATCTGCAAATCCTACAGCGTCTGGCAAGGTTATGGATTGGAGAGCCACATGGGTAGGGATGTTTGAAAGTATTTGGGGATTAAATATAAATAGCTGGTGGAGTTTATCACTACTCTTGTCCTTAGGAAATGTGTTTGTGGGAACACACTGCAGTACCATGGAATAGTCATGTCTTGCTAATTAACCGTTGCTGCAATCTCCTCTGAACTTTAACCCCAGTTACATCTCTCTTCCTCCTTCCTCTGTTCAAAGGATAAAACATCATAACATCCTCCAGCTGGTTGATGCTTTTGAAACTAAGAAGGAGTACTTCCTTTTTCTGGAGCTGTGAGTATTTACTGGCATGGACCGGTGTGCACTGTCCTCCCTTTATACTATATGTGTCCACCACAGTCCTGCCATCAACATGTGGCATGTATGTAATCCGGATGTCCTCTCTCCAGCGCTACAGGCAGAGAAGTCTTTGACTGGATCTTAGATCAAGGCTACTACTCTGAGAGGGACACCAGCAATGTAATGAGGCAGGTGTTGGAGGCCATAGCTTACCTGCACTCCCAGAAAATTGTCCACAGAAATCTTAAGGTATACTGCACTGCTGACACCTAGTGAAAAAGAGGAGCATTTCTCACCTCATGCACAATTTGCTATGAATAAACTACCTTTTACAAACGTGACATTAATTCAGATGAAATGCTTTCCAGTTGTGTTAATCTCTGTATGCTTTTTCCACACAGCTGGAAAACCTAGTTTACTTCAATCGTTTGAAACACTCCAAAATTGTTATCAGTGACTTCCAGTTGGCAAAGCTGGAAAACAGACTCATTAAGGATCCATGCGGCACTCCGGAATATCTCGGTAAGTCAATGTTGGTAGTCTTACAATAGATATAAATCTCTTATCTGCAAAATAAAACGAGAGCTTCATTTTTGCTTTCAGCTCCCGAGGTGGTTGGAAGGCAGAGATACGGAAGACCTGTGGACTGTTGGGCCATAGGGGTCATCATGTATATACTGTAAGTGCCCGGTAATCTGCTTATAATCAAGCTGTAATTGTTTGACCTATGTCTCTATACTAAGTACAGTACATATCTCTTTAAACCCAGAATATACTGTTCTTTTGTCAACTCATTAGTTTGTCTGGGAACCCTCCGTTCTATGATGACGCGGAAGAAGATGACTCTGATAATCGCGACAAGAACCTTTTCCTCAAGATTTTGTCAGGGGACTACGAATTTGATTCACCGTACTGGGATGACATTTCAGACTCCGGTAAGAGATGATTCATCCAACCAATGTAATTGTGTCACTTACATCTCAGATGCCGAGTTCAGAATGTTGAAGAAGATAGTTCACTGTCATCATTTTCAGCCAAAACACTGGTGGCGTCTTTGATGGAGGTGGACCAAGATCAGCGATTGACTGCACAAGAAGCTATTGCTCATGAATGGTACAAACAAAGTTAAAGAAATATGATCTATTGCTACAATAAATCTGTAGGTATTCCATAAATCGTTGTCATGTACTATCTCTCAGGATTTCTGGAAATGCTGCATCTGACAAGAACATCAAGGATGGAGTTTGTGCACAAATAGAGAAGAACTTTGCCAAAGCAAAGTGGAAGGTATTGTTGTTCAGTATTTATCAGACACGATGGTGATGTTATGTTCATGATCATGGCTCAAGTCTGCAACGGTTACAGCAAGGACTGTTTGTGTGTTTCCCCCTCCTTGTGTTGCTCTGCCCTTCCTCACAACACCCCAACACCCTCTCCGTACCCATTTCACTCCATTAGCATGATCACCATTAGTATCATCACCGTGTGATGTGCCATTAGCGGCCACTTGGTTATAAAAACCCTGCAACAGCGAGGCTGCATCAAAGCTGACTCACTGACAATGTGAAAGGACAATATAGTGTATATCTAATTTACTATATGTGTAATATAAATACATCAGATATAACAATTATAATGTAACTTTATAAAGGACTTTGATTTTCTACTACTGATGCAACTAAGAGACATTCAGGGGTTAAAAAGCCTAATAACTTATAGCAGTTTGAAACAAAGAAAAAACTATTTTTTTCAGAATAAGTCTTCATAGTGAGTTTTATTTGTATTTTCTTCCCTGGCTCTGCATCCATTCTTTGCTGGATTGTCGTCTCAGCCAGTGTGGGAGATTATAAATAAATTATTCAGCCTCAGGCTTCTACATTCATAGTTTTCTCCTCGTGCTTCATTGCTGATATTAATTCCGTGTCTCCTTGCCATCCTCTCTAGCTGTCTACTCACTTCTCATCCTGCCACTAATGCCAGCCCACTGCTCCTGTTCTGCTCTGCTGTTTGCTGCTATAATCTGCTTCCCCCATTTACTACTATTCTGCTTTAATTACTTAAATAGAAATACACTCTGATATAGCAGACCACTGCCAATTCCAACAGCCCACCGTTCTATTGTATGCAGCTGAAACAGTCACATTTGGCTATATTTGCAAAAGTACTTGAAAAAGGACAGATTGTTTTTAGAAAGGTTCATTAAATATTTAATATTTAAAGAATGATAATACAGTTAATTCCAAAATAAAGAGTATGATATTGACTGAAACGTGGCCTATTAACACTTCATTATTAACAGCTTCTTATTTAAAAACTGTGACATAATCTCAAAAAAGCACTGAATTGTATTTTGAACTATTTCAATTCTATATCCATATGTTTGTTCTACTCACAGAAAGCTGTTAGAGTGACCACCCTCATGAAAAGACTTCGAGCATCTGAGCAGGGGGATTCCGGGGCCTCCGGTGTTGATGCAGGTGCTGCCGCTGATCCCAACGCACCCAGCGGCACTTCTGCTCCTCCGGTCGGCGGTGGCATTAGCTTTGCTGCCAGCTTGAAGGCTGCTCTCAGTGAAAAGGTTCCCGACACACAGACTGCCACCACCCCTGCACTCCCTCCGCCAAGTGAAGCCACACAGGAAGAGCAGCAACAGGCACGGTGCAACGGTGGCGTTCTCCAAATGCCACAAAGAAAGGAAGACTAGGCGTCAAACAAATACAAGAAGCGGACCCTTGACAAGGAACAAGTCCATGAGCAGTATAGCCAATACATGTGGCATTATGATACAGCGTATTTGTTGTCTGACTAACCCCTAATTTGCATCTTCAGTGCTGAGTTAGTTCACCTCATGCATTTCGTAGTTTTTGGCCTGTGTGCTCATTGGTCTATTGATTAGTGTTCTCCACGTGCTCTTGTTATTTTGTGTACAAGTCCCTTTAAAACTAGTTAAAAAGTAGCTCTACTGTTGTGTCCTTTCCCTTAATAACAGTAAAAATGCACAGTGTATCTTAGTGAAATCACTTCATCTTTAATCGTCAACTCACTGTATATAGGTGTATTTGTCTGTTTCACCAAATTGCTATACCAGCTTTCGAACTCACAGTCTTGAGTTCATGTATTTGCAACGTAAAAATTATGGGTCAAAAGATATAGTTAATTAATAATTTAAAGGTTTATTTTTAGATATTATTAGAATATTTTCCAGCTTGCATATTTGGGTTTATGTTCAGAAATCTATTTGAAACACATATGCAAGAAGTTATGGACTTGTCATGTATGTGTCTTGAATGAATAAATCAATTTATATTTAAAAAGAAAGAAAAAGTGAAAATATCCTGCCTATACTGAGAATGGTATAACACCTGTGACACTTTGATGACTGTATCTGAAATGTTCTTAGAAATTAAAGATTGCTTAACAATCAGATACAGATCATCCATTGGTGGATTCAACTTGACGCTCTTGCAAGAAACATTCTGGTTTAACATCAGTGCAGACAGCCAGCTTACAAGAAAGCATTTTTTTTAAGTTAAAGTGCCTTAATATTTGTTGCAGTAACTAACTAAAATGTTTCAGAAGGAACGACTTGATTTTAACTGCTTATTAAGTTATTTTAAATGTTTTCGCTGTTTTTCTTTGCTCTTCTGTTTAGAGTCCTAAACTGTTGTATTGAATCTTGTGTCATGTCCCAATTCAGCCATAATTTAAGCAGAAAGCTAGATTAAGAGCATTCCATGTGGAGCGTTGTTGTAGCTGTAGTTGTTGTGCTGTCACTTGTACTTAGTAAAGTAAGAGTTTAGAGCTCAGTCCTTATACTGTATCACTATGTATATTTGCATTATATAAATGTGTAGTTTTTTTTAATTTTTGTTTGTATTTAGCAACATTTAGCTGAGCTAACAATTTGCTACAACGCTTGTGAATGAATAAAATGAGCAATACTTATATTGCTGAAACTGGGTCATTTCTTTCAGGTTTTGCCTCACTGAGAGTGTGTGGTATTTGTCACAAGCGCTATCTTCCTTTTTAATTCTGATCACACTGTTGATGAGTAATTTTGACATTTTCTTTAAACAAGACTTGACATGTCTTGTATAGCTACTGAAATGCAACATTTACCTTCAGTATGTATTTCTTTCAGTACGTCCACTGATCAAATACTGTTTCATAAAGAGATTTCATTGAATCAATTGATTTATAGCACAACTAGAAGGGCATTCTAATAGCACTCACTCAAGCCAAGGCCAATGAACAAACAATTGCTTTTTTTCTTTCAGTTAAACCGATCTACCTTGGCCCATGCTTTACCGCCTTAGAAGCAGAAGGAGTTTGCCTAAATTGATCTAAGATGATTTGATGACTGTATGGTATAAAAAACAAAATCATTACCCTCCTACGGTGATAAGATAATTTTTTTGTAATAACCTAGTATAAATTAGTTTTCACTACAATAGAGCTGGACAACAAGTTATTGTACTTGCATCATGTGGTGAATAAAAAACAACAAAATATATAGATAACATTGTTATCTGGCATGATTATCCCTAATGAATATTCGCTTGTTGAAAACGTTTATATTGTTCAAATCACAAATTCTCCAAACTTAATCATGATGGATAAAAGATAATTTGTGTCCCGCAAATTTGACAGCTGCTGTCCCTCTTTCAGCTGCCAAAACAGTATCCCGAAACTGCTGTTTCCTTTGGCTGTGTGCGACGTTTACGTGTCACGTGACATCTTGCAGGTCCTGCCGGTCCGTCGAGAGAGTCGTCTTCGGTATTATTGGGCTGTGGAAGCCATTGACGTCCTGTACAAAAACCTTCCGCAGTCTCCAAACTGAGCTTGCAGAATAGCCAAGGTGGGTTCAAAATTGTACATCTACCCTGTTATATTGACGGTTATGGAAAATATAGTCAAAGTGGTTGTCGGTATTTCCTAGAAACGTTAAGTGGCAAACTGCTAGCAAACGCAAAGAAAAATGTCAACTAGCTAACGTTAAGTTAGCTCCTGTAGCGTAACCCTTTGGAATGATGTCTTGTGTAAAAGGCACTTCTCATGTATAAAGGCGTTGAGGTGGCTAATGTTATCCACTTACCATTGCCATAATAATGCGGTCATCATTTCGATGTCCGTGTTTCTTGATTAACACTCATTTGTCACCGGAACGCGATTCCTTCATGCTGTGTGGCGTATATATGGACGGCCTAGCGATAGCTACAATTAGCGGGCCTTTTTTCTGTACACCAATGTTAGCAAGCACATCACCCAATGTTACTTGACGTAAGCAGCCATCTTTGAAGGTGCTCCAATGGGGCATCTAAATATCACACTCAACAAAACCAAACCATTCCAGTTTTCTCACTGAACCTATGTCTACATTGTACGTAGTAAAGTTACGTTTATCTATCACACTAATAACAAAACTTCATTTTTTCTTTAGGTTATATACTGTGTGCAAAAATGTGGAATGGACCCGGGCAAGGACCAAGGGGAGGACCGCCATTTCGGTAATCAAGCATAGATTAAATATACAGTTCAACCAGTCGTAAGAAAGTAACGTTAACACATTAAAGTAGTAAACGCGCAATTGTGTTTGCATGTACTGTAGTCTGCTATGGTTCTGCTGGGCAATATTGTGGAAAAACTGCCATCACATAATTTATTTTACTATAAGAAAACATACTGTGACATATGCAACAGTTTGTGGAAACCTCATTATGTTGAACGGTTTTAGACAAGATATTAGAATAGCCATCAATTTAAGTACCTGTCTTGTCAAGGTGCTTGATCATATTTTGACCAACAATTATGTTAATCAAAATTCACCAAATGGAATTCTTGTTTAATGATTTCCCACTTAGGCCCCATACATTATGAGATGTTTACAGTGTGTATACAATTGGGTGAAAAATTAATGGAAAGAGAAAGGAGAAAATGTGTCAGACCAGCTCCAATGCGTATTGCCATGGATTGTAAAAGGTCTTTTTTCACAAACACTTGTGGTCCCTCTGAGCCAAACTGCTCTGCAGTACTCTGCGTTTTCAAAAAAACAATTTAGGCAAACAAAATTGTACCTGAGATGGAACTTCTCTGGAGATTGGCCAAGCTGTTAGCTTTAACGACTCTATACAAGCGCTTCATCAGTTTATAAACCTTCTAGGTGCTCGCCCTGTTGTAATGGAATGCAATTCCCAGCCTTGCGAGCTGACTCGCCAAGCTGAGCTCGGTCACAAAGCTTGTTGTCATCGGTTTCATTCCCATCAAACCATTCAGTTACACCTTTGGTCACTATGAAAGCATTACCTTTGATTTTTGTCCTTTTAATTTATCATCTGTCTGGTATATGTGTTGTAATATAGGTGGGTGGTCATATTAAAGACATTTCCCTTATTTCTAAGAATTTATCATTGTATTGCCCAGCTTTACTATTGGCCTTTTACTTTGATTTATATGTGGAATTTGGAATGACATTGCACCCTTTGCATTCATTTGTTGAAAGTTTCATTGTTTGATTTTATATTTAATTTTTTAATCAGTAAAAAAAATTATTATTTCTTCCAGCGGTGATCATCGTGGAGAAATGTTTGGGGGCAGAGATCGCCCCATGTCTGATTTTAGGGGTAGAGATGGGATGAATATGGGTCCCATGGGCCATATGGGTCCGAGACCTCTAGATTTACCACCTATGGACATGAGAAGAATGGACGGTCCACCAATGAGGGGCCGTGATATGGATTCACGTGATATGCGTGGTAGAGAGCCAAACAGAGACTTCTTCAGATCTGGAGAAGAGCCAGACTTCAGTAAAAGAAGACCGTATGAGGTTGATATCAGAGAAAAGTTGATAAATGCAGCTGGTTTCCCAGGTCCTGGCAGGAACTCTCTAGACATGGGGGGGAGAGGTATGCCACCACGGGAATCAAACAGTAGATTTATGGAGATGAGAGACAGAGACACATTTCATAATGATATGCAACGGTTCAACAATCCCAATATTGATGG
>CAAKHC010006806.1:21265-36955 GCA_901007825.1 Macroramphosus scolopax
GATTTAATACTGGCAGCTTTGAGGCGTGATGGCGGACGTCAGTCACAAAAGATCTGTGACAAGTGACGCACTGAATGTGTCCATCGGAAACAATTTATCCATGATTGGAAAAGAACGTCATGGGGACCATCTTGTTAGTGCTTCGTTCATCCTACTGATCAAAATATCTGCTTTACAGAGAACGATTACCACAGTGGATTGCTGTAGGCCTTCTAATAATGTTGCCCAACCTGTTAATGAAAATAATGTTTCAAAGGCCATTAGCGTTATTATATGCATCAAAATGTCCTTCACAGAGACGTGATGTGTCTTTATGTTTGATATAAGCATGAATATTACATTGTTCTGTTTCCATGGTGAACTACACAGTTATTCACTGCCTGGTCTGGATTATATCTGTGTTAAGACTTGGATTTGTCAAAGCCTTTCATGGCAAAGTCTGATAGGATTTCAGTCATCTGAAGATGGAATAGCAAAAAGCATTTACATGAAATAAATTGTTTTCCTGAGAAGGTATGTATGTCAGTCAAGATTTAAAACTCGCTTGCAGAACAATGCTCGATGATCTCGATGTATTCACGAACTGCTGTCTTCTGTGTTTTAGTGGGTGACTGTCGTTACTGGAATTGACTAACAAAAACCCATCTGTATTTCAAATGCTGTCCCCAGGTTACAGCTACGATACGGCCTATGTGGAGTTTTTAAACCTCGAGGATGCAGTCCACTTCATGGAGTCCAACAAGGTGGCCTATCCTCGTCACTCTACGAAGGCCGCCTCTCCCATCAGGATTACGAGGGGTTGAGAGGGCATTTAGTAGATGGGGGAGGAAAAGAGCCTGGGAGAGGGTTGCTGCAATTTCACTTAAAACTTGCCTTGGTTAAACAGATGAAGAAATCAGCTGTTGCCGTTGTTTTTGATACTAACATTTCAAACCCAAATTGTGCCCCTATTTTACTAGAAAGTAAATTTTAAATACTTATTCACAAAGCTATGATAGAATTTCAAGGAGAATATTTTCTAAAAAATGTTCAAAAGTATAGATGCATAACAACACATATGTTTCCATCCCTTACTTTCTAGCAATAACTGTTTTAACCTAAAACTGTGTAGCCGAGGATTTAACCACAAATATACGGCCCGTAGATGGGCCTTACACTAAAGTTTAATGATTTTAGGATGACTTAAATTATGTTGAAAGTGAAGGACAAGACAAGACACTGTTATTTTGCATGAGATTTGCGTTTTTGTAATGAAGAGGATCGAAAGGAATTATTAATGCGAGGCACACTCTTAATTTTAAAGAAATGAATTGGCTTCTCCTTGCCTTAAGTGACCTGCAAAGACATTTCTGTTGCGATGGAACCAACCACAAATATTCAGCCCGTATCCAATGCCCTGGCATTCGGACAACCCTGATACATTTTGCAGGAGCCTTCTCTGTTTGAATGCCCGCTGCATTGACAAGCTAGCGTCATTCAATTAAATGTGTGGACATTTTATTCCACACAGTTGAAGTTGGACTGAATCCAGCCTTAATGCAGAGAGTCTTTTCGTTGCTGTTTTACTGTTATCTACAGTATGTTTCGTTTGCCTACTTGGCGAGAGACAGTTTCCATATTTCAGGCAGTAGGACTAGAGGTAGTTTGGTTAAATCTTCCTTGGTTTTAAGATCAATAGGACAGGTAAAGTATCAGTGATCATAAGCCATGTACAGTCTACATTGCTTTTGGGATTTGGGATGTGGCTCTATTGTTTACATTGTCAGTCTGCCACTATGGGCGAGACTGATATATCTAAAACTATGGATTTTGGGATCAATTTAGAAAGTTTTTGCTTCCTCGAGGATGAATCCTGAAGACTTCAGCTGTACCCTGACTGTCATAAATGTTGACCAGCCAGTCAAAATATTTACATATTCAGACATGCCTCTATATAAATCAAATTGTTGTGATGGTCACATATTATGGTTCAGGTATCCGTGCTTCCCAGAGGATGGTTCTTTATACCTTTGGTCCCTTTTGGAACTTTTTTCTTTAGCGCAGCAAGCAGGCTGCAATTTGTGGCTCCGAGTGAACGAGCAGCAGAAGTGCATTGAGAACTGTTGCCGACATTCATGGTCTTTGTGAACTCTTTCTTTTCATCGAGAGCCATCATCAGGTCAAACTTGTCCAATACTTTGATTTATTGAGCTTTTTTCTTACCAATGTGCATTACATCTTACACATCTGCTCAGGTGGCTGTAGACTCAGTCTTTTTTATTCTCTGGTTTCATTGTCAGTCCTTCAAGTTGTTCACCACATCAAGGCATTTTCCAGTGATTAGTGCCTTATCTCTTGTTCTCTTGAACTCGTCATTGAATTTCGGCCTCTCGGATTCCTCCTTTGCTCTGAGCACTTTGTGAATGCAATCTTCAGCACTGGCCAGGACTGTTTCCTCTGATCATGTTCCTGAGACTCTGAAGAAATCGATCCATCTTGTCTTTGATCAGAACAGTAGCTTCTTTTCTTTTTTTGCTCAACTTAAGCTACTACTTTATTTTCCCTTTGATCTATGTTCCGCAGCGTCTATGAGCTCAGTATAAAACCTAGATGATGCTGATGGTTTCATAGTCGGTTTCAATGTCATCTCAGATCTTGAAAGATGAGGATGGCTTGTGCTTTATGGTGTGAGTTCATGTTCATGGTTTAACTTTTGAAGTTGGTGTTGTTCAAATGAGATACAATCGAGAATTCCATTTTGAAAATAAATCTTATTGTTGTCATGCAGAAGGTACCTAAAGATTGGGATGTTTTCCAAAGCACTCTTTCGTGTGCTGAGAGCTTCCTTTTGAAACGTTTGGTATTTGTAACGACATACTGTGATCTGTACTCGTTACCAGCTGAGAATGTGTCTCATTTGGCCTGATTTCTTATCGATATTCTGTGAGTCTTCCTTGACAGTCAGATGTACTTGAAGTAGAGATGAAATGACCAGCAGCTTTTGATCATCGTTTCATTTCTCAAGATATTATGCCTATTAAGTTCTAGCTTCTCACTTTGAGAATTTGCTGCTTTCCGTTGGCTTTTGTGAGATAGAAAACTGCCTGTTTCTGACTGATGTTCAGACAAAACATGTATTTAGAGGATGGCACCCTGGACTTAAAGAGCGTTTGTTGTCTTTTGCTATTTGGCATTTTATGACCACATAGTCAATCAATTTAATTCATAAAAAAAGAAGAAAAAATAATGAAAAAATAATTAATTGCAACCCTAATTTGTGGTTCCCTTGAAACTAGCATAGCAAGGGGGCAAATGGCCAGTGTTAAGCATGATACTGGAGCTGGAGCTATTTGCCCATTTTATCTTCAGCAGTGAAGAGCAGGGCAGAAAACCTGCCTCAGTGCATTTTTGGTGTCATTGGTATTATTTTGGACAACAGTCACCTGTGAAGTTCAATGCTGACTGATCTTATCTGTTCTTTTTTTAGGGATCCCTAAAGGTTGGCACTAGAACAGTTTCCATGAGGTACTTCCATCCAGATAAGCATGAAAGAGATGTTCAAGTGAGTAGAGATAAAATATGATTCTCTTTACGGTGTATCAGAAATTCTGCGGTAAAGACCAGTATTGGAATAATAGTTTATATTCCACAGCAGTCTTTCAGCACAACAAAAGAATAATTCCATTCTAGGTTTCTTCGTTAAGAAATAAAATATCAATAGTACTTCATTCATCAATGCACATCCATATTTATTCTTTTCCAATAACAGTGAACATTTAAAAGCAGGCTTTTCAAATTGAAGACTGAATGCTGAAGTAGCAATGATCTGAGAATAAAATAACCTGCACTTAGAAAAACAAAGAAAAGTAGGAGTAATAGCCGTTCATAGATAGTGGCATATAGATGAGGTAAATCAAATGCCCAGCCACTATTTAAGAGTTTATAATGTCAGTTCACCGTGTACTGTATTTTTATACCACATTGTTGTATCTTTAGGAACCACTTCAAAAACTATCTGAACTCAAGGAGTCCCAGTTGACGAAACCCGATCAACCATCAGAAGAGTTGAAAACGGACCTGGACGGGTCCAAACCAAAAGACCCCGTGGAGCCATTGTCACAGAACCAGTGGCAGCGTAGCTCTGACCTGACTCCAGAGGCCTGGCAGCAGCAGGTGGACCAGCAGCGAGGAACAGAGCAGCAGGCAGAGTCTTCAGGGAACCGCAACGCTCCTAATAGCTTGAATCAAAAGTTCTCCGTCTTTAAGGACAGCAAAAGTAGGTTGATGTTTTGTAACATCTTTAACCCTTGTAATCCATGGACATATTTATGTGCTTTTCAAAACTGAGTCCACTAAACAGCATTTTCCTTGTGTCACCGTACAGCCATGATAATAAAAAATGTGAAGCTCACTACGACAGTTGAGACAATTTTGAAAGCCTTGGATCCTTTTGCGTATCTGGATGAGAGAAATGTCCGACTAGTCAAGGCCAAGCCACCTGGAGGAAAGTGCTTCTGCTTCGTTGACATGGACTCCCATGAGGTACTAAAGTATTGATGAACTCAGCTTGCTGTTAGTAAATGAAAATGTATTTTAGATTTAGATTTGATCAATACACTCTTTGTCCAGTGTTCTGTTATTTCATTACTCACCATTGTATCTTCTCTTATAGCAAGTGACACGTTTGGTTGAGCTCCTCACTAAACCCAGACCCCTATATATTGATGGAGTCCGAGTTTATGCAGAGGTCGCAAGGCCTCTAAAGAACCAAAGGTAAGTACCTTGTTGAAAGGATTTTCAGCCATGTCTAGTAGAGAATTCCCGTTTCCTGACGGTTTCTGTTCTGTTTCAGTGTCAGAAGAGATTTTGATAAACAAAGCAGTTCTATCCTTGGGTTTCCACCTGAGGCCAGCATGATGGGGGTAAGTAGTGGTCTTTTTTTATACAGTCTCAAGAAATATATGATCACTGTGAAGATGATTAGAACACTCAGGATGTCTGATATCTTTGTCCATGGCCTTTCAGCTGCCGCCGTACACACAACCGCCACCATTTTTGCAAGCTCTGCAGCCACCTGCTGGTGTTCCAGCTGTCATGCAAGGTGGGATTTCTCAGACACATCCTGGTATTTGTGAAGCCTGTGCATTGCTCATTGTTGCTACCCTTGAACATAAAATGGTCTGAGAACTGTCTTATATTTTTGTCACCAGGGGATTTGATGACTGGTAGCAGTAATCCATCTCTATCATCAGACCCCGGCATTAGCCAGGTAGGTTGTAAAGCTAAACTCTAAGATGTATCCATTTTTCTGAAAGCTGGGCTATTAACTTGACATTTGTTTGAACGCCTCACAGGGAGTTGGCATTGAAGAAACTCCAACAGTGGATCCCTCCTACCCGCCTATGGGGCTCCATTTGCCCCCAGAATCAGCTGTTATGAGAGCTCCCACAGATGGATCACAGACACACAACTACAGTCAGTACATCTACAACAACCTGAACATTCACATCCAGTAATGTGTTCAATCATCCTCAGTATTGTTATAACATTATAATATATATAAATTGTAGCTTTGAATTGTTAAATTCCTAACTGTAGATGGGGTATTTTAGTTACGGCGGACCATAAGAGAATGTGTTTTTAGTCTCTCTGTGGAAATGTGTCATCTGTGGAGCATCTTCTACCTCTTTCAGGGTGTCAGTATTTTTGTAATTAGTTACACAATTGACAATCACAAAATTATCATATTTCAAACCATCAGTTTACCCTTCTGTTTTATTATCTACCTTCAAAAAAATCATTGCTCATAATATCTCCAATTTGTTTGTCAAATCTATTTTTCATTCTAGCTTCAGGCGCTGAGACTCCAGATACGTCCAACTACTTGTATGATTCCACATCAGGCTTCTACTACGATCCTGAAACGACGCTGTACTACGACCCAAATTCTAGAGTGAGTATAACGTTTAAGTTATTTGTTAATTGCCTAAAGTCACCTATCAATGCCAAAGACGGTCCTTAGCAGTTAACTTATAAGCATTATTGTCAGTTTGTTGATAAATTATGATAGTCCTCAGCTGGTAGCCAACACATCTGGTTTAAATTGATGGCCTGGCCTTGAGATTTTGTTCTTCTTGTTCTCCCATAATTCTTGTGTACAGTATTTCTACAACTCTCAAAACCAAGAGTACATGTACTGGGATACAGTATCAAAGAGCTACGTCCCAGTGCCAGGAGGGAACTCTACAGCGGCCCAACCTGTGACCATGACCGCTGAGGACCAGGCCATTCTTTCAAACCCGGCAGCAGATGCTCCTCTGGAAATGAAGAAACCATCGGAGACTTCACCTACCACAGGAGCTCTGCCACTTTTACCTGTCTCTGTGACCGACGCTAGTTCAGAGTCCGTCCCTGCTTCTACGGCCGCCTCTGACAAGAAAGAAGACGATGACCTTGCTAAGAAGGACAAAGAAAAAGATAACAAGGAGGAGAAGCCAAGAAGTCTTGCTGCTGTCAAGGTAGCACTACATTTATTTTACCAGTGCACAGAATGTTAAATATTTACGTGAAGGGAAAGTAGTAAAGAATTTTATTTCTGCGTGCAGATCATGAAAGACATGGAGCGCTGGGCAAAGATTCAGAACCGTCAAAAGGAAAGTGTCCGTGGCCCGTCACCATTCCTGAGGATGGGAATGGACGATGACAAGAGGCAGTCCAAGTCAGCCGATGCTGGCTTTGCTATTTTTGAGAGGAAGGTTAGGAATTCCACTTTTTGTAGATTAACTCCAAAATCAATAAATGTGTATCTACTTCTGCAGTCTTGTAATTGCTTTTGGTCCTATTCTTCTCTGCTCTCAGAACTCAGGAGGCGACGAGCTCTTCAAGAAGCCCATTGCTCCTGCTAAGAAAGATGAAAAGTCAAAGGTAGGAACTCAGATGTTCAGTCTTCCTTCCATGTCTCATAATGTAACTGAATGTTCTTTTTTAACATTCATCTGTTTTGTCTCCCCAGCGTCCGATGGGTTCCCTGGGTCTGCTGGCATCAGACTATGCAGCCGGAAGTGACGAAGAGGTGGAAGAGGATAAGGAAGAGGCAACAAAGAGTAGTCAGGGCAGTCAGTCGGACGAAAGGGAAGACAAGCTGACAGACTGGAAGAAGATGGCTTGTCTGCTGTGTCGGAGACAGTTCCCCAACAAGGACGCTCTGATCCGCCACCAACAGCTTTCCGACCTGCACAAAGTAACGACTGTTAAACGTTGTATGAACAATAGATTACACTGTGGACCTATAGATTTGGCCTCTAAGCTCTGTATTTGTGTGTCAACAGCAAAATATGGAGATCCATCTCAAGATCAAGAGGTCAAAGAAGGAGCTGGAGGCACTAGAGAACCAAGAGAAACAAGTAAGAGAAATGTGTGTGGGGTAGGATGTTGCTGAGGAGAATGTGTTGTCAGTTGAATCCTAAAGACGCCATCTATCCCTCCCAGATGATTGTCAAAGAAGTGTCCAAGTCACCTGAACAGAAAAGGAGAAAACCCCATCACCAACAGCCACAGCATCATAACTCTTGGGCTGGAAGTTCCAGGTCGGTTTCTGAACACAACGTGTTGTTGAAATGGTGAAACTGGAAAACGAAGCAGCATTACAGGGTGATTAATCCGACATTTGTCTTCTGTCCTCAGGGAGATGAATAAAGTCAGTGAGAGGCCTGGTCTAGGCGCAGAACCTGTCCCGGTAGGTGCTAAACTTTCTTTCATTGATAAATGTCATAAGCTGGTTAATGTTAGTTACATTGTATTGTTCTTTTCTCTGTAGAAACGTCAGAAGAAAGAGCCAGTGGTTTGGGACCACGCCACCTACAAACAAGCTGTCCGCAAGGCCATGTTTGCACGTTTTAAGGAACTCGAGTGATCTCATCTGATCACATCCTCGTTTTGATATGTGAATATCTGATTGGACACATTGGCCTTCTTGGCACAGGAAATCAGAATTTTTTTTTTTAAATGTGTTTACTGCTTCTCTGCTCTGGACTTACTCACACTTTAGAGCCATAGTGTTCGACACTGAAATGAGAGATTACCTTGCCTACAAGATCACAGTACATGGCTTTAGTGGCGCTGCAAACACTCCAAAACAAGAACTTTTTGTAGTCCTCAAGGATGGATGTTGTATAGAAAAGGTTAATTCATCCTGTGAGTTTAAATATTTTGTCAATGTTTGATGTACAGACCTGTATGTTGAACCATGAAATGTGTCCAGACTGCCTCTTGAAATGACGACGTCTCACCGCTCACGGTTACATTTTGTTTTAAACATTTTTAATTTTATTATGGAATAAGAATAATGTACACATTTCTACATGAAAATCATTATAAAGTAAACTTTCCGTTTCAGAAAAGTTTGTTTTACTTGAATTAAATCTGTTTTAAAAAAGCTCACACTTCTAGTTCGGGTTGCAGTCCTAAACTGTGTTCTCAGATAATCTCCAGACTGTTGATGCATTTCCACCTCCTGGAGATACTCGCATGGTATGTTTGGTTCAGGCAGGTGGTGGAGCCTCGGTATGATGCACAGGAGGCTGGACATGCACAATGCACACTGGTCAAATAACTGGTTCCAATTTGGACACAAGCAACGGTTTCATGTTGTTTCTTGAAATTATCGGGTGTTTTGACATCCGCGCTTACAAAGAGACAATGACCTGCAGTATTCCCACATGGGCTCAGTCAGACATCACAGACTTTGTACTGGGCCATTTTCAATGTCTGGTCCGCCTGGCTCCAAATGTTGTGTGCTCAGATGCATGTCCTCTGGGTAACGTCTACATAAATTAGGATTTGCAGTACATGTGTTTAAAGGACTCTACCGTAGCTGTCCCAGTGAATACTTCTCATCCACAAGGTGGCAGCAAGATCCCAGGTTAAGTTCTCTGCTAACATGAACCATGGCTGGTTTCAATATTACCTAAAGAAGTTTGACAAATCAGATCATTAGTGTTCATTCTTTTTTTATACCCATGTTAAAGAAAATGATAAAACTGTGATGCATACATCCACAGTGAGTTTAGTTGTCAGTATATTCAGCTCTACTGTTGCCCAGTCGTGCACCGCAGGAGTCAAAAGAATCAGCCTTCCCTCTGACCTTTACTGATCTGAGGGAACTGGCTCACTGCCACTTTATAGCTGTGGCTCAATGAATGTAGATGTTTGCATGTGTGTGCTGACACATTGGCTCCTTTGAGAACAGTAACAAGAACTCTGGGGAGCTGCAGTGACAAACAGCAGAGTAGAGAAGGCAGCAGGCATCAAGTCGACGCCCTTTCGTCTGTGAGAGCAAACTTTCTTCCCACTGTATATGTACTTTCAGTGGGTAACGTAAACAGACTCCATACAGACAGGAAGACCAGGTCAGATATTCCAGCAGATAATCTAACCAGTAGCCTTCATTTGCCTCCATATTTCTCAGAGTAGGTCCCAATTATTTCAAAGCAGTGACAAATTATTTTTGGGAGTATTTCATTCTGATGACATAGTGCAACATTCTGAGCACTAAAGTCAGTGTCGGAAAGCACAAAGAAAAACGTGATTAGCGTAGCTGAGGTGTAACCTCTACACACCAGCCGAGCATTGCTTTTCAACAGAGAATAATATCTATCTCAAAACTTCTGTTACAATCTAGTAATTTATCATCCTCATAGTAGTCGGAGAAGTGAAAACACCCCGTTTGGTTTAAGGAAGACAAACAGTAATTGGACAGGTTTTAAAGGATAAGCTTGTCAGTCTAAAACCAATAACCATGTGGCCAAATGTACATTTATAGAGGTATTACTTGCTGCAGTCGTTTTCGTTTCTACTTGCCATCAACATCCATACTACAGATGCAATTGATTGAATTGGGGCCACAATAGACCAAGAAATATCCAGCAATATTTGACAAATTTGATTGTTTCCTCAAAGTATTACCTTGCTCAGTTTTGGTGGCGAGATTAGTAACACGACACTAAAAGTCTCAGTCTGACTGCTGAAGCCTCAAACGAACTCCCTCTTATTTTTGCAATATAGTTTGTGCAGCATGAAGCCCGAGGAGGTGGCTCCCATTACTTACATTGAAATTGCTGTAAGAGTGGCGAGTACAAATCCTGCCAATTGTTTACAAACTTTTCATTAAATTTCTAATGCGAGAAATCTTTTGTGCATGTCGGGATATTTTTCCTTAGTTACCACACAGTTTGCAAAAAGCTTTTTTTTGACTGCAACACATGTAACCTGTTTGTTACAGAAACAATAGAGCCGCTATGTTCAGGGGTCACTGTATTTCCATGTGTCCTTGCGATAATGAACGGCTGGCGCGTCTACTGAAATCAAAGCATCCTTAGATGTTGGAAGGTTGTCAAATTACCTCCATATTTGCAGACATTTTTTTCTCCCCGTCTCCTGCTGGTGGGTTGAAATTATCACATATTTGCATTATTTGTATGTCACCATGTCCTGTGGCGCCGATCAAATGATCACATTCGGTGCAACAGATTTAGGCACACTGTCTATATTTGCATATAAATAGAGTATTTATCACCACGATCCACATGGATTTAGGTTTGCTGTACTTCCCTGTCTTTGCTTTCAATGACTGAGACCTAAAACAGAACAGAGGGATCATAGAGAAGAATGCAAAACAATAAGATTAATCAGCGTACATTACCCGGGAGCCATGAAATGGAAATGTGCAGGACTTTGTTAACGGTATGAGCAGATCTTGACATTTTCATTTGCAAAAATTGCTGATTGAGGGGTTTGCTGGTGTTTCGTTTTTGCATTTTTATTTTTGATTTCCATTTCTCCTTCCGCCAGATCCCAAAGTCACGCCAGTTAGATCCCATCATTAATCAGTCTGAGCAGTGGGGCTGTGCACCTTGCTGATGTGCGTATCAATGCAGATGTTACTGTATCAATATTTTATTTTCATTTATCGATTTTGGATTGAAATATTTTATTTCGCTTTTAAGATCTCTGTGAGCCTGAAACTTACATTCATCATTCAAAATTGGGCATTGCCATTCGTATTGTGACACCTGTCATATGGTTGATAGGCAACACCCAGCACCACCTAACAGTCAGTGACATGACAATTAATTTGCAGTTATTCTGGGTCGATGAGAGGCCAAACAGAAGAGGACCTGCCATGTTTGTGTCCCCTGTATATGTGCAGGAAGGCTTTCAGCCAGCATGAGTGGCAGAGACTGGGTGGACAGGGTGGGCAATTATCCCAGCAGGACGGCAGTCTGGGGACGAGACAGAGGAAGAACCCAGTCAGCAGGTCTCTTAGATGGTGAGTGTGCTGTCAGTCCGCAGAGGCGAGGAGGGAAAAAGCATCATGTGATTGCACCCCGAGCCTGCTGCAGATGGATTAAGAGGCTCTAAATGTTGAGACATCCTATAGATTTGTCTGCATGCTGGAATGTATTTCCCCTTGAAGAAGCCCCTCAAAGGGCTGCCTTCGATATGAAATGAAATCCATGTAGTATTAAAGATGAGATGGATTATTTTTCAACATGCCTGCATGTAGGATGGCTGTGTGATTATCTCAAATCTCTTATTTTTCCATTTTTGACATATGATCAAAAACATATCCCGTGTAGAACGACTTCCCTTAAGGAGTAGCATGTGTTTGTGGTCA
Organism: Macroramphosus scolopax; assembly: GCA_901007825.1. Classification (NCBI taxonomy): domain Eukaryota; kingdom Metazoa; phylum Chordata; class Actinopteri; order Syngnathiformes; family Centriscidae; genus Macroramphosus; species Macroramphosus scolopax. The sequence continues at coordinate 32,919 of CAAKHC010006806.1, forward strand.
GCCCAGGCAAACAAAGAGAGTTTATACCATCAGAAGTTCGGAGGAAACACGCTTGTCTGAACCACTTCACCATCTGGCGTTTCCTTTCAAGTGCGAGTTGAAAAATGATGTCTGTTATTGATTGTTAATCTATAACGTCATCTTGAAAATGTTTCTCATGATTGTCCAGTGGGGAACAAGCTAGTGTTCAGATGGTTTTGGACCGTTGCTCGCAGCAGAACCAATCCCACTGGCAGACCTGTCGTTGAGAACATTACAGACAATGAACACATTTGGAGTGATGTCATGCTCCTGCACTCCAGCACTGACTGAGAAACGACAGGAGCGATGACATGTTGGGACTTTTTCCTGCTGATTCTGGAAAGGAGTTGAAACCGATTTTTGTATCATTAATTGATTTTTTTAGGGTGATTCACATTTACAGTTAAAAAATGCTTGTGTACTTTACATTGTCTTTATAGACGCACTGTAAAAAAACACCACTGTGAAAGATTTATGATTCATTCCTGCTCTGAACATATAAATGTTATTGTAGTGCTGCTGTGAAGTTACATTCTGCATAGTTTGTATATCAGCCAGCAGTTGGGGCAGTTGCTCTGAATGCACTGTGAATCATTATCCTCTGGAAAACAACGTCTCTTTGAACCAGTTGGCAATAGACTCAATAGGATTGAGACTTCCTGCTTCGTCCAGCGTCAGCTCTCAATACCGATACTCTTTTAGATCTAAGGACATGTTGCGTCTGATGTACTGCTATTCCTGGGATTGCAATTTTAATTCCAGCAATGTCAGAAGCAGCTCCGAATGCTGAAGCTACAGTTTAAAAAACGATTGTAAGAAAGGCCAGACATTTTTATTTTTGTCTATCACAACCCAGTGGAAACGTGTCCTTGTCGTGGCGTCCACAGCAAACATGTCCAATAATTGTTGTATATTTCACCGACTGGCCCTCCCACAACATACAACAATAGAAATGTGTGCTTATGCTAATTCTACTGGGATGAGAACCAGGACGGCTCTCGTGTGATAATGAAACAATGTATTTGCCCGTGGGCAGCAACATAATCCCACAGCCACCAAAGCAATATAATTATCTGAGTAAAGTAATACTATTCAGTTCTTACCAGATAGGATTTACATGTGAGGATGATGAAGGCTGTTTTTTTATTGGACCCAGGTGCTGGAACATGTGCACACACTCATCATATGGACCAAACCCTGAGTTGTCTTATGTTGTGGCCTTTGCAGTCACCAGATCTCAAACCAATTCAGCACCTATTGGAGATGTCGGAGCACCTCCATCATCACTGAGGGATAGGTTTCGTCTGCATGGTGTTCATGGAGTTCCAGACACTTGTAGGATCCTTAATGTGTGATTTTATTCTCATTGTCAGGTTCTGTCAAGTTAATGAGATGTTTTTATGGTCATGAAGTTTGAACTCTCACATATTAAAATTTTCATCCTTGTGTAATATTAATGGCCCTTTAAATGATTAAATAAGGTTGCGTGCGTATAGCCGGGAGGAACTTTAAGGTTGAAGGAAGAAAGAATTAAACAATTCGTCAGTATTAGCAGGAGGGAAGGAACCTGTCCTGTAAATGAATGACTGACACGTGCAGCATTCAGTCAAAAGGAAACAGTATCAGTACTTTTGGTTGGTGTTTTCATGATTTAGACAGTTTGTTCTCAGTGATGTTGTTTGCAGTGGTAATAATCATCAGTGGGAACATTTGTGATGACTTTAACATTGCGTCAATTCTCTGCCTCAGTTTATTTTTGCAGAAGTGGAAATAATCACCCAGTGTTGCGCAATCTGACCCCTGATAGTTTATTTTAATACAGTATCAGAATAATCTCCTTAATAGCACAGGGGTGTTTTTGTCTCGGCTGTTTCTTTCATGCAGTTGAATCCTCGTCAGTTTCATCATATCGATCTGCCACCTGACTGATTATTAGTCTTTATCATACAAGCAAATCTTTATATATTCCACGAGGTACGTACCTGTTCTCCTTGAGAGGATTTTTGAATGTCACTGTGCGTCACAGCCGGACATTTCAAAGTCACATCCTCTCATCTTCTTTTCAGGATGTTGATTGCAGACGGAGAAAGACAAGTCGTATCCTCCCCTGCTGATGCAGTGGGCCCGACTCTATTTCTCAGGATATCAGAAACATTTTACAAGCGCTGTAACAGCTGGGAGGCTGATCCCAGTTACAGACCCTGACGACAGAAACATGCCTCTGCTTTTCAACCCTCTTACAGAGCCTCACCTGTGTAGTGGGGCCCTGCGAATGTGCACCGAATCACTGGGTGCTGAAAGGTGCTTGCAACACCGGCTTTTAACCCCTGCATGAAAGCTCTCCTTCCCTCGGTCCTCCGAGTGTGCGAGGAACCAGAGAACACATGGCTAGTTTCATTGGCAGTGGGTTTACATTACTTTTCTTCAGCTGATAAACCTATCAGCACAGCGATGGAGAATAGATGAAGACGTGGCGTTGCTGCCTTTTCTCATTCAACCCCCATAACAACTGGATACGCTTTAAACTGGCTTCAGGATATTTTCTTCTTGGCTGCACAACCACTTTTTTTTTTATAGGACGGCGTTGTTGTAACATAATCACCTGCATTGTAGCCAATTCCTGGGGGGAGAAAATGAAGGTAGAAATTATTCATTGTCCTGGAGGCACAAAAACAGCATAGTGACAACATTAACAGCCGTATCACGACCGTCAGCTTTGAGGAATTATAGGATCAGTAATGTCTCTTACAATAATGTGCTGGTGGGAACATGCAAATGTTATTGTCTACAATCAGAGCACAGGACTTCTCATTCACTCCCCTTGATTATTCAATGTGATAGGAAAGTCCTCTGCTTATCTATGTAATGGGGTTTGTGCATGAAGGGAATATCAGGTGCTCAGTTTAATGTTTCTTAGTAATGAGAAGAAGCACTTTCACTTGTTTTACATTCGTAGGAGAAAGTGGAATGAAAGAAAGACCATCAGCTTGGGAAGACAAAGTCTCTGTGTCTTTTTAATGTCTTCAGAGGAAGTGTTTGCGTCCCTGTGGCTGACAAGTGGAAGCAATAAATCACTTTGAATCACTTCACATCATTTCAGAAACATCGTCTGGTGTGTTTTTTTGGATGGAAAGCGACAAATCATGTCAGATTAAATGCTTCTATATTTTTCGAAAGTACATTTAAACAGCATGTAATGCTGAAAACGATTTGATCTTTAGTTTCCTTTCACTCCGGTACATACGTAAGTGCCTGACATACAATGATAGCTGGGAAAGCCTCAACCTGAGACACTTCCCCCCCCAGGAGAGAGTGCTGGGAACAACAGACGGTCCCTGAATTAAACGTTGGTGTGAGAGCAAAAAGAGAAGTGCTGCAAAATGAGTGTGTTAATGGGATCCTTTGAAACCTGGAGTGGGGAAGTGCATCTGCATGTGTGTTAGCGGCGGTCGAAGTTTCACGAGAAGTTCAGGAGAAGAATATAATCCCATTGTTGAAAAACCTCCCACTCCCCCTCTCACGGTAATGAAGCCGTCATTTACATAAAATGAGCCGGTTAAACCCACTGGTTGAAATATTCTTTCACTGAGGTCAGTTCTTCCAACCTGTTGTGGGAAGGTGCACCAAGCCACCAATACTTTAAAGAAGATTTAGATGGTTCAGTAATCTGATCAGATGTGATTGGATCAAATCTTGAAAATGTTTTAGTTCAAAGGGAAAAAAAAGGAATTCTTTAATCAGATTAGATCATGTAATCCAGTGTTGGTTTTGACCTGATTCAAACCTGCTGTAAGTGTTGTTGGAAACTTTTTGGATGGATTAGTGTTTTTGATCAAATAATCTGGATTATCCTGATCCCAGTAGACAGGTGGATTTTAGGAACAAAACGGAATTAAACTTTAAAAATTGGTCAAATAATAAATAATATATATCAATATATTCTATCACTTAGTATATCATGTTTGGGTGTTTGGGTGGGAGATTAAATACACATTAGGGAATTTATAAATACACAT